>CAUZXS010004281.1:0-33299 GCA_963585895.1 Sepioteuthis lessoniana
GCTGAAACATTTTAATGTTATGTGTATGGCTAATTTCCTTTTGATTTACTGAATGAAGAAAAGAATAATCTTATCTCTTTACCTATGACTTCACAATTATATAAAACAGAATTTATACTTGTATTATTAGGATAAAACAGAGAACCTCTATTAATTCCTGAAAATAGCTGTTTATTTTAGGTATTTCTTCCACATTATCTCTTCCAATTATGAAATCTTTGTAACTATTGCATTTAATTTTCTTTAAAACTGCATAACAGCAATAACTTGCTAAGTATAATAGGAAGAACATCTCTGCATTTACTAACATCATACTCTTTAACACCAATTCTAAATTTAATTACATCTCACTTTTGTTTCTCTGTTACTTCATTCTAATTTGATTCTTGTAAATTCTTCAAATCAATTTTTATGTATTTTTATATGATAAACTCAATTTTAAAACTGTCAGCATTCTGTTTCCCCACATACACTTGCCATATTGAGATATTGTACTGATCTTCACTAAGTCATTAGTATTGACCAAATCTATCCTCAAGGTGATCAGTCTGAAATTTGTCAGGTAATATGTAATGCATTTTTAATTCTTCTATGCAATACTTGGTCAGTTCTAGAAATCTACTGGTTGTATGATGCAAAACAGTGAAGGTTTCCATTAATTTGCCATTTCTTCCTGAAATGCTATTCCAAAATTCTAACCAGTCACAGAATACAGCAAGATATTATGTAATTCATGATTTCTATCATGACAAAATTTTGGGAACACCATGCATTTACTTGCATTTTTTTGACCAAGCCAATTGTTTCTAATGCATTTTAATATATGGACTGAATCAAATAGGGAAAAAAGAAGTCTAGATTTCATAACTGTGTGTGGATATACAATTGAAAGCTTTGGTGGACTACAAAAGAAAGATATAGCTTTTTTATTCATAGCATTCACCAATGGCCTGAGAGACTGGGGTTCAATCCCAAGTTGAGTCATACCAAAGACTAAAAAAACGTTACTTGATACCTACTTGCTTAACACTCAGCATTATAAGGTAAAGTGGAGCAATCCAGTGAAAGGAGTAGCACCCTTCCCTACACTTCAGTGTAGTAGCTATTGAAAAAGGAGCCTTCGAGTTACCCTTGACTATGATCACCAACTTTACTTTTTACTTATTATTATCTGTTAGGCTTTCAAGTGTTATCGATCATATCTCCTCTAAACCAATTATTATACATTTAACTATGTCAAATGAATTATCAGCCTGAAGACATTTACTTGGCATAACATGCACAATATCCTTTATTATGAAATACACTATTAAAAATAAAAGGAAAACCACTTGCAGCTTCAGTGGTTTTGTCAGATCATCAAGTTGACCTGACAGCATGGAGTCATCTGACTCTCTCTCACCATCCATCTTTATTGGTAGGTCTACTATGTGGCATCCTGTGTCCATACAGAACTGATGTAAGCAAATCTTTGCTGGTTAGCCAACTCTGGCATGTCCATATGCAGGAATCCATCAGAAAATATTACTTGTGAGTTTGTCCTTGCTTCTCCAGCAATGTTTCATACACCTTATTTGTCTTATTTGAATGTTTTTTTCCCCCAGGCTAAAAAAATTGACTTGTGTACCACAATTTACTGTATATAAATCTAGTTTTGGTCTAATGGTGATCACATAAAGAAAAAACTGTCAGTCGCCAAGTGCTGTTATCAAACACTCTTTCTTTATAATTATAGCAAACTATATAACTATATTATTACTATATAAATACGCACAAATACACATAAAATATTTATGATTATTCCTCCATATTTTTATTTCTTTTCTATTGATCAGGAATACAGGAAAAGCTCAGAAGAAAGTCAGCCATCGAAGAAAAAAGAGAAGTGATTGTGCTAGACATGTGAACAATAATGAAGATAAAAATAACAGCAACAATACTTCATCAAGAGAGACGCCCAAATCTGAGGCTTTCTTGGCAAATGATAAACCCATAGAATATCCTTCATTTGTTGATGAGGATATTGATAAAGATATTACCATTCTTAACATAGGTCAAGAGTGGAGTGATTCAGACTCCTGGGGATCAGATCAGTGGTTTGAGCCACTAGCTCAGAGAATTCCTAAACAAAAAACTCTGACTGAAACACCGAATCAGTTTGATTTTTCAAGTACAAGTAGCAGTGATAATTTCAAAGAAGAGGTGATTAATGTCATGAAGTCTTTGAACAAAATGCCTGCTGTTGAAAGTTTGGTGTCTTTGTCTTTGAAGTCTATCAAAAAGTCTGGCAATGAGGAAATGATTATAAAAACAGATTTAGCATTAGTGGAGAGTTCTGAAAAGAAATATGAGGTTTTACTTGAAGTTGGTGAAATGAAAATAAAACCTTTTGACCAAGGTTTCACTCATTTAGTAAATGATGGCGATAGCAGTGAAGATTCTGTAAAAGATTCAACATCATCAACTGAAGTTTTGCCAGAGGTTCCTGTTGAAGATCAACTTGATTTTTATGTAAAATTCAACTTAGATTATGAATTTGCAAGTCTACTTACTCAGTTATTTGGACCCATCAATAACTTGACTAATAATGGTAAATATAACTTTTTTTTTAAATTTATACTAGGTTGAGTAAAAAGTTTTGCCATATTTTGATAAGTCATACAATTTAGCAATTCGGGATGCTTTTGCTTAGGTCATGACTTGACTGAGTACTACTTGCAAGATTTGCTTTTATTACTAGGAGCAGGGTCTTGGAATCCATTCTTTTAGGCTTACCTGACTTTGGTGATCATCAAGGATCTTGTAGCTCAAATGAAATTTTTTAAACTATCTGCTTTCTGTATTGTGTTCAACTTTTGCACAACAAATTTTTTGGTTGCTTCCAGTTCACTGATAAAGTTCCTGACTTAGACTATGATACGTGTTCATCTGTGAGATTTTCAAATCGCACACAGAGTGAAACAATGCACAATGTGTCAGCACACCAATTAGCATGATATTACCAACCACTGTGGGTACTTTCCACAGCTCAAATTGCTTTAGTCATGTGATACATGACTAGCACATTCAAAATATTGCAAAACTTTTGACAACCCTACAATCATTTTTTATGATAAAAGTATTCACTGCACTGAAAAGTAGGTTTATTTTACTGTAAATTTCAGTCATTTGCTTCATTTTTTTATTGAACAGTCCCCCAGAATTACATACTGTACTCAAAGAATACATTTCCAGATGCCTGAAGGAAGATTTTCAGTGATATACTGTCTTCATTGTCGATTTTGGATTGTTGCACATGATATCAGTTCCAACGGCAACCCCGACCTGGCTCTAGACTTCTCAAACTGCCTCCTTGTATCATGCGACTTTATGATTGGTCTGGTTTTATGGCATATCAACTATTGTTGGTTATTTAATGCCAAATCCTGTTTATACATGTACATCAAATATATATGATTTGTTAACATATTTTGTTGATAACATTTTGGTTTGGTTTCAAACCAAAATAATTCTCTACCCTATTAATAATTTGTTTGTACACAGTTAAATGGTTTCCAGTACTTCTATGTAACAGTAACAATTTAACATCAGTCATATGTTTTCACACATTTAATGGTTGGTTGGTTGTTTGTTTTGTTTTACAGTGTATCAACCCTTTTTGGGTCATTTAATGCCGAATTAAATTTCAAACAATTCAGTATAGTATAAGTATAGTTTTTTTGTTTACAAACAGTTAAATGTCAAAACAGTTCTATTTCAAATAATATAGTTTTGCATTAGTACACAGTTTCAATGTCAAAAGCAGTCCTATTTCAAACAATTCAGTTAAGCATAAGTACACTGTTTAGTTCTATTTGACCCACAGATAGGACCCTATTAGGTGCTACCACTTGAAGTCAGAAGGGACCTTGGAGCAATGGCAATGAAGGGGAATTTGCATTCCCAGAATCTCGGCATCATATTGTTTAGTGTCATATCTAGGACACTCGTTGAATGGGAAAGGTTTTACCTCTCTGCAAGGAAGCAGTCAGTGTATTCTACACTCCCAGCCGACTGGGCAAGCACACATTTAAATAGACATACATGGTATGTAAGTGATTAGCTTGTATGTAATTTTATCCCCTTTTTAATATATGCTCGTTTACCTCCCCACAACCATTTTTGTCATCTATTTCATACATTAAAAACAAAAACCATAATGTGACACTGATTCTCAGGTCAGAGCACCTCCTAGCAGAAAAAATAAAACGAAACAAAAAAATGAGAGGGAGATTCAGTTATTCTCTCTTTTTTTTTTTTTAAATAAAAAAATGGGGCAAATCAATCACTCACCCCCTACAAAGAACTATTTAAAAGAAAAATACCATTGATTTTTCTCTTTCCCTTTCTTTTTTATTCTCTTAAGGAAAAAAAATCCTGGAGGGTTCAACCCTTCCTTCCATTCTTTCTGGAACAAACTATTGGTTCATTCCTCCCCGCCCCCTTACTGATACTCAATCCTGGGGGACTTTTAACTCATCTGCAATTTTAACTGTTTAGTAGAGTTATGGGTTATCTAATTCCTCCCAAACATGCTTGCCACCTTTTTTCAGTAATATGAACAATCCTTTGGTAATACTACCAGGAATGGCTACCCTAGGCAAACCAATAGTTCAGCACAACAGTCAGAATGGGCACAAACATGGACCTACATTTCATAGGGTAAACCATCCAGTTCTGACAACTTGTTGAGGCTGACCTGCTTCAGCACATCACGGACTTGGCACTCTGTAACTAACCTCTTAAAGTTAGCTAAATAGTTGCAAAACTCCTGAAGTGGGGGGTTAGGCAAGCAGGCAATTACAAAAAGGCTTCATGCATCTCACAGCTAGACCAGAGCACGCGCTCATCTGGGGACTTTACAAACTCAATGTACCAATGGGGAAACCTTTGCACTTCCTCAGGCGCAAACAGGTTGCATTTCATGGGTTCGTTGGAAACTCTTTAGCCTAGATCTAACTGCGAAACCCTTGTAGCACTTGCTAGCCTTACACTTAAGGTCCCTCTTAGCTAAATCTCTGGTTAGGGAATCTCCCCTGCCACCGCCCAGAAAAGCTTATCGTCTAAAGACCTCAACTTCTTGGCCCTATCTCGGTTGAGCTGTCAGCCAATGCTGAATTAGTTTTCCCAGCTGGTCTTGGAAGTCCCATATCTCTAGTAAGGAGGTATTGAATTTCCAATATCCGGCCAAGCTTGGCCTAAGAGCTAGACACAAACTTACCCTAACAAGTCTATGGTCAATCTGTCCTATCCAGTTGAACACAAGACAAGAAAAGAATTCTGTCTGTTCTTTTAACTAGCACTCTGTCCAGGTAAGATTTAGCAGGAAGAGAGAGCAAACTATGTATCCTCATCTCCCTCCAAGGATTATCCAGATGGAACCAGAACCTGTCGACCGAGTCTTGCTTTCACACCTATCCGACCCACTAGCACTCTGTTCAACCCTATCTATCTTGAATTCAAGGATCGCATTCCAATGCCCCACTAAAACAAGATGTTTCGGATCGTCAAGGAACATCGCCAACCATCAAAAAGAGTCTCTCTCTCCAGTGATGATATTGGGTGCATAAGTTGTGACCTCCCAGAACCTAAACTTTTTAATGGCAACATCAGCCACAACCAACAAGATTTTATCATCTGTAAAGACAAGATTGACAATAATGTTAAAGCTGCATCCAACTAGCAGAGCACTATAGTGGTTGCTGAATGCATGCAAGAACCACAAAGTTGCTCTCCAGCACCTGGCAGTCCTCTGCTTAAATGAAGTGAGTCTCCTACACTGTGGTGAAATCCACACAGAGGTTTGAGAGTTCGCCAAGCAAGTGCACACATTTGCTTGGATCCCTCAGTCCCCTTTTATTCTGCAAGTGAGGCTAAAGACATCTTTCACTTAACCTTCCTGCTCAGTGTCCATCATGATCTGGAAATTCTTGGAGGTCAGGTGAAGATACTGATGGTGTGTTGCAGAGAGCCAGTGGAAGCTTAGCCATCTTTGGACAATCCTCCAATATTCATGGGGAACCACAACTTGAGTGCCTTATAAAATGAAGGTTGAATATAAATTGGAACACTGCCTGAACAAAAGCACATTAATTTTTTCAAGGAGGGGTGCTACAACTTCGCCAGCTATACCCATGATAGTTGTGCTAGCCATCGCCACACACCATGTAAGCAGCTGCCAGCCATGCAGATAAAGGTGATCACCATGGGTGCATCCCTGAAGTTATACCGATTGGAAACTTGGTTGCCATTGACTTTTTTGAATTCCATAAGTGTCAAGTGCCTTCCAGAGGTGGAAATCTGATATGGACTCCACAGCACCTGTAGAGCATAGGGCTACTCCTGTTGGTTTGGAGTCACTGTTGACTCTGCCAGACTTTGAAGGAGGATCTGCAGGTGGTTTTGTTCTCTGATTGCTTGGGAGTGGGGAAACAATCTGGGTGGAGAGGGTGAGGAGGACATAAATGAGGGGGAAGGCACGTGCAGAGCATGGGAGTTTCAATTTGTAGGAGTTGCTATTGGGATTGTGGCAAGGATTGTTATTAGTCTTGTTGCTGGGTTTGATAATTGGGTGCAATTTTTTTGCTGTGAAGGGGAACAATGTCAGTACAGAATTTTTTTTATATGGCTTTCCCTGCTGTATCTGCATCTTTTATGGTTCTGAGATACTTCCATTTTCTCCACAGCATTTCTTCTGTGGTTACCAGGAGACAAGCCACTCCTCTCTGCTGATAGGGTCTCTTTTTTGGTGACAGCTTCTCTTCATCTTTTTCCTCTCCTTTATTTCTTTGCTCCAATTTAGGAGATTCATTGTTTGCTAGGGATTTAGATGGGACCTGGGTCTTCCGGTGGGGAGGCTTTTCTGGGTTACCTGAGTCTATCCTTCCTCTCTGTTGCAATGGTGGCCAGACTCCAGGGCTATGTTGGTGGATTCTCCCAGCCTTTTTTCCGATTGCCTCTGGTCTCTCTCTAGATTTTGGGGAGTTTTTTTGGGCAGGATTTTGCAAGATGGCCTACCTACTTGCAGTTCCAGCAATGTGCTCTTTGGACCATCATTATTTGGTGGTCTTGGAAGTGAATTGCATCCAGGATAGCTTGATGGTCTTCCCTATTTAAACTGATCCAGAAGGCATGGTCACTGTGGGCTGCCCCAAAAGTAGATTGTAAAGGAGTCACTTCCTGAACATGGCCGTAAACGCTGAAAGAGGCGGCGAAGATTTGGCCCATGAGGTCTACTGAGACAATGCAAACAGTCACCTGGATCCTCCTGGTACTCATATACTCCGGTTGAAGCTGGAAGAATTTGGTTGAAATGCTGGTCCTGGCTAATTTGGCTGCTTGCTCCTCTGTTGGCAAAAGAATATCCCATGTGACAAAACTGTGGCAGCAGAAGTACATACATGGAATACCAGCAGTAGGGACGAGCTTCTCAAAATTTTTTTTTTCTTTTCTTTTTTTCAAACCAGCCAGTATCCTGGTTTTAATGTTTGAAATGACAAGCGACAGGATGTGGAGTTCCAAGGCTTTGGAGATTTCAAGGATGAGCAATGTTACCTTGAAAGTATTGGGCATTCTTGCTCACCCTGTTTTCACACACCTCTGGATCCTTCTGTGTGATTTTCCAGGTGACTGGCATTACTGGAGTGTTCATTTTATCCTTTGTTGGCCTTTGTTCTGGTGGTATTGGATTGGCCGTGGGAGCAGATGCACTAAGCTCTTGTGACGAGGAGGGGTTGGAGAGACGGCCAATCAACCCTGTTAGGACTGATTGGAGAGGCACTTCAATCTTTTTGGCTGGCTGATCAGGACCTTAGTCTCCCCCATCCTGTGTGTGCTTCCAGCTTGGCAAAAAAGGCTTCCACAGTGGTTAAGTTAGCCATGGTTTTGGTCAAGGCCACTAGTATGGAATTGGGCCTTGGGGTAGCCTCAGCTCCTGAAAACTCTTTGCAGGAGCAACCCGAAGGAAGGTGATCTAGAAGAGACAGGTGATAGAAAGTGTTATGAGATGACCAGCTGGAACTGACAGAAAAAACTATTAAGTTGCCGCGAGATTATTTATTTCTTGAGAAAATGGCGTCTGCTGTCTGGCAGAACTGAGAGGAAGCAGTAGTAATTATTTTAGACGCAAGAAGTATAGAGAAAAGGAGAAGGAAAAAGAGGAAGAAACGACAACGAAACTGATTTCGCATGTTTATTTAATACTAACAAACTACACAAGACCAAATAAAAAAATTTAAAGGGAGACAACTCTGAGTTTCAAAAAGGAAATAGACAAATAGGAAACAAATATATTCTGTAGGATTGGGTTTAGAATGCAAATTGAAAATATTCGCCCTCTCCCACCATAAGCACCAACACATCCAATAGATTGCTTCTTACCTCATTAATCTGTAACAGTTATAACATTTTAAAAGATTGAAAAATGGAGGGTTTTTTCATGTTATGAATAAAACAAACGAGTATAGATGTTGCTGGTCACAAACTGGGGGATCATTTTATTTAGACTATCCTCCCAAAAAACCGGTTGGGAACCTTTGACCAACTTTAACATATAGTAAATTGCTCCATGTAAGAACCCTTAGAAGCAAAGAAAGGCCTTGTTTTATGTTTGTGTCTTGCTTATAACCCATGCAGCGATTGGAAAGCTTCTGTAGTTAACTTAACAGTTCTTTCTACACAAATCTAGCAACTACAGCTTTGTGCCATTAATTAGGGACTCCAGAAGTTAATTTTCTGAAGATCTTTCTGTGAATGCAAGTTCACAAACTCCACTTAGTGAAAGGGTAATTAAGTGGGACCAATGCGTAATTCCAAAATTGATTGTGGTTATTTTTTTTCTATTCTTGGCTGGTTCTCTACTCCTGAAAGAATATAAAAGTAGATTTATTGAGTTAACTTAAAAATGTAATCCTACTTGCTTTAACTTTTATGATGAAATAAGAACAGAAGTTTAAAATCATTCTATAAATCAACATAACCAATTTAATCATTTTTATATGAATAAATGTTTATTTACCTAATGGTCAAAAGTTTTTTTATAGCTTCTTCCCTCACTTGCAGTTCATCTGACTTCACTGAATACAAAATATTTTCAGGCAGTTGAGCAAAGGTATTATGCTGAATATTTTTCAATGTAATTTGTTGATTTCAAATGGCTGTTGTTTAATCCTTTTGATCACATTGAAAATATACAGCTGCTGGTTATAGAACTTACCCTTTTTGATTTTAAACCAGCTAACTGCATATACTTCCATGATGAACTTGATATCAGACATTTCTTGTGGGTAAGCACTTCAAGTCCATTAACATATTAGCTTAATGGCTAAAGTCAACCATCTTGCCTGATTTAGAGACCCAATTTTCTATCCAGCAAATGTAAGGTCCACCTTAAGAAATTCCTACTGTCTGATCACAACTCAAGTCATCTATTTCCTCAATAGTAGAATAAGAAGTATCCAGAGGACTACCAACTGCTGTAAAAATTATTTGGGGTAAATCAAGTAATCATTACCACACAATTTACCTAGTGGTCCAATGAATGTTGTAGGCTTCTTTTAGTATCATCAACATAGCTGAAAAAAGCTCTAAAGAGAAGTTCATTTTGATGCAAGGAACAACCAATGGTGTGTAAACTTCTCTGTATCTTTTTCTCTAGAAGTGTTACAAGTCCAGCATTACAACTTGTATTTGTATTGGAGTTGTCAAGAAGAACAGCCTTAAGGGTAGCCACGCTATTAAATTCTTCCAAAACAGAAGCAACTTCCCTTGAAAGAACAGCACCAGTATTAGGGATAGTCCTCTGAGTGAGATAGTCACTTCAATATCTCATCTCCTTTATAAAAGTGGAGTTCCATCCCTTTTTTTTTTTTTTTTTTTTGTGCTTTCTTTTTATTAGCTTTCACAATTTCTTTGTAACTTATTCCACCAATACAAACAAGATTTTCTATCTTTCTCCCATTCCTTTGATGGGCATTTAATTTCAACCTTACCTTTGCTCTATCTATTTTGCATTTATCAAAGATGATATTTTTTATATTAATGCTAAGTTTGAAAAAGCCCATAGCCTAAGAGTCTTAGAGCAAGGCATTAGAGAGGCTGCCTCCTAAATTGGAAGAAATTAATTAATTTGATAGCATATTGAGGAGATTTTATAAGGCTGTAAGATCCCATGTGATGTTTCACCTGTTCAAAACACTCACCTGTTTCTTCACTCCAACTAGTAGTTGAGGACTAGGGAAAAATAGTATCCTGGCCATGAAATGTCAAAGCAATAGGTGATGAAGAATCTAATTGCTTTTGTCTGTCTAATCTTTCTGTTTCCCTTTTACATTTTTTATGGCATCTTTGTCTATCCGTCCAGGCTGGAACATCCCTTTCGTCCTATGATCCTTCAAATATTTCCTTTCTTCTACTGGAACATGAAATAAATCCTTCAAATATTCCCTTTCTTCTACTGGAACATGAAATAAATCCTTCAAATATTCCCTTTCTTCTACTGGAACATGAAATAAATCCTTCAAATATTCCTTTTCTTCTACTGGAACATGAAATAAATCCTTCAAATATTCCCTTTCTTCTACTGGAACATGAAATAAATCCTTCAAATATTCCTTTTCTTCTACTGGAACATGAAATAAATCCTTCAAATATTCCTTTTCTTCTACTGGAACATGAAATAAATCCTTCAAATATTCCCTTTTTTCTACTGGAACATGAAATAAATTTGACATGTTGGAAAATATATCTAACACATCCCAATACTATTTTACATGGAAAGGAAAATGGTTAGAGATGCTTTTTATATTTGTTTAGATAATGTACAAGTATGGAAATTCACTTAATTTAAAATGTATCACTTTAGTTGTCTAAATTTTTTAGACAAAGCTTGATGATTTTTATCATTAAGGGTTTTCGGACTATTGTCTTCATCTTTATTGTTCTTTCCACAACATTTCGGCTGATATGTCTTCCGGCCTTCTTCAGGTGTTTGTCGAACTCAGGAACCTTCATGGAATTTCGAACTACATCCTTTATTGAATTCACAGGGCTCGCCTGTTCTGATTCCATTAGCCATTACTGGTACAAGTGTTAAATATTCCTATATTGTTACTCGCCTGCAGTCAGGATTGAACCTGAAGAAGGCCGAAGGACATATCACCCAGAACGTTGTGGAAATAACAATAAAGATGAAGACAATAGTCTGAAAACCCTTAATGATAAAAAAACATGTGATTTTGTTATTCAAACTCATTCCAAAAACTAAAACAAAAACAGAAAATAACTTAACCTTCCCTTTGAGAAAACAAGTGCAGACTGTATGCTTAGATTTGCAATTTTCTCTGTTGCATTTCACATTATTGTCATTACAACTTAAAACTGGCAGTTTACAGGAACAAGAAGAAATGTCAATGTATCCAGCTTTTCCTCCAAAAGTTGTATTTGATCTACAAGGAGCGATTTTCTATTTATCTGCTTTGCCTTCTGGAAACATATAATATTTACTTGTTTTTACAATAGAAAATTCTGCTAACAGAGGCAAATGTTGTATACTGTGATGAGGGAAGAATTACAACACTTTTTTTATGAAAATATATATGTTTTTGTTTTTTTTTTTCGAAAAGGGTCAAATCTCTGTAGTGTGAGACAGACAGAGGGACTGCTATATTGACCCATAATGTCTTCTCTTGACCCTACTATGCTGCGTTATCATCAAGACTCCACTAAGCACTTCTGCTTTTTAGCCAGGGATACTCAACTAGAGGTTGCTGTGGGCTGCTGACCTCTACAGGCTCTCCCCATGACTGCAAGTTGGCACTGATTCACACTGCCCCCAACTCTCATGCAACATCTGCATATATCATTTCATAACACCCACAACTTCGGATTAACCACATGACTGCTTCTGCTTATTTACCCAGGTGCATCTTATTCAGAGAAATCTCTGATTGACAGCTCGGTTAAGGGTCAATATGCAACACAAACAAGGAATAACTGCCTTCCAATTACCAATTTTTCCTTTGCTATTAATTTAGAAATAGCAAAATCTTTTAATAGTGTATAATTATTTGCTAGGAAATAACTCTATTGGATAATTTGTTAATAAATAGGGTTCTGTTTTATGGCCCTGAAAATTTTTAAGCATCATTACTGCGAGTCAAAATAGCAGGGTGTTTTCGAACCATTTTTATCAAAATATCTGAAAAGAAAATGTATTCTATGATTTTTATCAGAAGTTACACAACTGGAAGGAAATTTTCCAAATTAAAAATTAAAGGATAAAATTATAAAAATATTTTTAAAAAAGGTAATGTACTTACTAAAGGAATAAATACTAGTTGTTAGATGAGCACGTAAACACATCAAACTAGTGAATGAAAGACAATAACTTAAAATATTATAGTGATTATTGATAGGATTTTTTTATGATTTAGTCTGTTTTAACATAAAATACAAAATTTAATTATTTTTGTATTTGTAAACAATAACACGTGTTAAAGGGAGATAATTTCTACCGGTGCTACCCTTTTTTCTCTATATTATAATGCTAAGTGTTAAGCTAGGTGACATTAAGTGCGTTTTTTTTTTTTTTTTTTTTTTTTTTTTTTTTAATATTTGGTATGACTCGTCTTAGGATTGAACACTGATCTTCCGGGCCATTGATAAACCCTGTAACCACTAGACCAGAATAATTCGACTTGCTAGTATTTAAAAATATTGTTAAGCTCAAAAGGGATTATGAAATAAAAAAAAATTTAATACTCATTAAACTGACTGCAAAACCTTTCAGAAGAGAAATTGTTTGCAAAAAATAAAAAAATCATAAAAAACACTTAAAAATAACGTTTTATGTTTTGTCGCAATGAATTCTTAACTTTAAAAAAAAAAGCTACGAAACAAAACTGTTTTCCCGGCAAACTTAATTGTGATCCCTTTGCTCGCACCGGAAATTAGAAATCTAACAACCCCGTTTTACTGTTACATGTGCAAAGGGAAATAAGTCTTATTCAGGGGATTTTTCTCTGCGTATGTTTACTTTTTTCGTTAACTGAAAAAAAAAAAAAAACGATTTCACTCACTATTGACCGGCTCTTTTCGTTCAATGATTTTAGAACTCATGTATTAATTTAGTTGATAATTGACTGATCATTAAAATATGCGCGATGTATGAATACGACTATGTTTATTCAATTTGTTTCTGCTTTCAGATATTGATGATAAAGGAAATATTACTTTAAAATTGTATTACAAAGATATGAAAAATTTACACGAAACGTTATCCAAAATATGTACATTTAACAAAGGTAAGCTTTTTGAATGCTTTGTCTGGGGGTAACCCAAACTATTGCATCATTGCTATTTTATAAGTAATTTACATTATATTATTGATTATTAAATAGTCTTTATTTTATCCTAATTAAGATCTTATTTATTAACAATTTCTTAAAGTCTTGTTTATTTAAATTTGCCTGCCCATCTTATATAAGCATTGAAAATATAAAGTTTTACATCGCACATGGTGTGGATAATTTGCATATTGTTTTTAACAAAATTGAGTTTAATAAAATAATTACAAATATTTACTATTATTGTATCTTAATATTACCCTTGGTTGCAAGTACTAGAGTAATTCAAGTAGGTTAACATTAAAGCTTTTTTAATGCCATAGAAGGTTAAAAAATTTTTTTTTTTTTTTTTTTTTTTTAAATGTATTTTTTTCTCTCTCTCTCTCTCCACCCAGGTTTTTAAGCTCTTAGTTAAAATGATTATTTTAACGTTTATTGTTGTTTCACAGGTGTACATACCTGTAGGACTACTGAAAAAAGAAAGAGCGACATGCCCAAAATTCAGAATCGTTCTCAAAGACAAAAAGTGATGCCGATACCAGTACAGCTGCTTTCAGATAAACAATCAATGCCGCCAACTGTACCAGAACCACAAGTTGTGTCACTTAGTGAGATTATGGAGGAACAAGCGAAAGAAAAAACTGAATTCGATAAAAAGGTTTGACAAAATATATCTTCGTTTAAGCTGAATACTTGATAAAAATACTGACAAAAAAGTTATTACTATTAATTCTATATAATTAGTGATGAATTTTTTATTAAATCCTGGGTGTAATATTTCAGGGCATATATATAATCATTTCAAGAAAAAAAACAATATTCGGTCACATTAGGATACGGAATTTATTTCCATCCTGTTAAGAGCATTGATATGAATCAAAAACTCTAAAATAATTTTTAACCTGACTTCATCAGATTCAATAGAAAAATAGAATACATTACAGCCAGATAAGAGGGGTAATCAAAGGGAGGAAAAAGAGGGAAGGATAATCAAAGGAAGGAACGATTGGGAGAAACGAAATATTGTTTTGTTTTTGTTTTTGTTTTTTCTTGAAATAATATTTGCTCTCTACCAGGAATATTTAAGTATTCGAAATTTGAATAATTTATTTGTCCTGATGGGATTGTTCCCCACTCCAGATTTATTGGATTGAAGAATACCTATATATATATATATACTCTTCATCTTAAGTGTTAACTGTGTATGCTGTTAACACAATAATAATATATGATAGGTAAACATGCATGCAGATATGTAACATGAATTATCCCCACCACCATGAGTTCCTTTTAGATTTTATTTAACTCTTTCTTATTTTAATAGATCAAGAAGGCTCATCCTGTTGATGTCGCGAAACTGAAAAAATTGTGTTTCAGGTTTCCTAGTTACGAACCTAACGTGATTGAAGATATTTTTAAATCAAAGAAGTAAGTTTCTTTACAATTTTCTACAAACAGTTATGTTGTATAACCATGACCATGATTAACTATACAAACACATAATACATATATATGCTGGATACGTACCGACGCAATAATAAACGACAAGGGAAGTCTTCTTTAAAAATATATATATACCTCTCACTTTATTGTAAGGGTTCGAAAAGGGTTACTCAAGGTTTGCATGTGAGAGGGAGCTGGAGACCGAACATAACTGCAATATATTGACCCCCACTCTTATGGCCGTCAGCGTTGTGTCTTTCTCATTCTCCAGGTCTGCTCAACCGGAGGCCCAGAGGCCCACTCTGCTAGCTTTCTCTACTACATCTTATCAGCAACTTCTCTGGACACCAACTCATCAGGGGCTCAAGGGCCCCTTTGGCCTAGCGTGACTTTCCCTACCACATCTCGTCTCTTACTCCAACTGTCTGACTTCTGTCTTGACTGAGTTATATAATAGTTCAACGCCCACTCAATCCTTGGAATGGCATGTTTGATCGTCATTAAGCAGAAATAACTGTCGTGCAGTTCAGAGGTCACTCTCTTCCAGTGCATCAGTCTATGAGTGTATCATGGGATTTTTTCCTTGTCCCATTTTGTTAGCCAGATCCACCTACGCGATTTTTCCTCATAAGTGCCATCGGAATGTGTCACTTCCTTCTGGTGCATTACTTTGGAATGGCAAGTTTGGCCGGGTTGAAGGTCAAAATACAACAGTTACCTGTAAATCTCAAATATTATCCATCCCATTTAAGTTTTTATCCGACTGACATAATTACTTATTTTTCACAGGTGTTTTATAGATTATATAATGATGAAATCCAAAAAGTTAAAATTTTGTTGATTTTTTTTTTGTCCTGTGTTGGTTTCAATAACTTTTTTCTTTTTTTTTTCACTGATGATTAGCAAAAAACGTTCATGTCTGTAATTTTGATACAGTATTAAAGTATCTTTTTTTTTTTTTTTTTTTAGTTACATTTACAACACTAAGATATATGTCTTGGGGTTGGTGGGGGGTTGCAATAAATAGATATCAATCCTTGGTCAACCATGATGAATTGTTGTAATTATAGTAATAATCTTCCACCCTATGTCTACACTATTTTCCATTACAAAGCATTAAAATTACATAAATCTCACAATCAAAAACTTCTCTCTGTAATGCCCAATTTCATTATCTGATGATTTAGTAATAATACTATTTATATTTGTATATTTAACCTAGAGTAAACTGATCTGGCTTCCTATTTTGTATTATTATCCCCAAACATCACTGTGACACTTAGGGCTAAAAAAATAGCAAAATGCTAAAATGAAAGATTCTATAGAAATATAAATATAAAACAATGTCTTAAATGTGAAGAAAAATACTGATTAGTTTCTGTAAACCTCTCAGCACTTATATCCTTCTCTCATTCCTCCAGATTTTTTAGCTTTGGTAAAGAATCTAGTTTAGAAAAGAGGGAAAAATAAATTCAAACTAGCTATTCTTTGCTTTAGAATTGATCTTATGTTGTATCCTGCTCTTGGTGGAGGGGTTACATAAATTCTGACAGGTTCATTTTTAAAGGAAATATTTAGTAGACATAGAAGTTTTATAAAAGAAAATTAAAAACTATCACAGTGAATAAAACAAAAATTTCAGTCTGGTTCAAAAAAAAAGAATGATTACATTTGACACTTCAATTTAGTCGAATGTTTATTGTAATCATTTTATCATTCATCTAATATAATTATTTGTGTATAAGATGCACTATTTTTTGATTTTTTTTTCCAGCCCTAAAGTTAAGGGTGTGTATTATATATATATGAAAACTATGCAATTAACTTTTTTGTCTCACTATATTCAAGATGATATGACCAAAAGTAAATTATATCTATAGTCCTAACTAATGTGTTTTATGTCATTACAAAAATTATCCCCCAGAATGTATTTTATTATTTTGTTTCTCCTAATGTGAGTTTAGTTTTGCTGCAAATTTGCTACATTTTTGTGTGAATATGTCTATTTTCCTAAAATACTAAGTAAATTTTTGTGTTATAAAACATAATATAAACTCTAATGTAATATTTCAACTCCTCTGTGCATCTGCTCTCTGGTTTGTATGACCTCCACACTGTGTTTATTGCACAGAGCTTGAGATGGTGTCACAAAAAACAAAGCAAAAAAGAACATTTAAATTCAAGGTCTGAAAAACTGGGCTTGCTCACAGATGGAGGGGTATGTGTTACCTTGAACCTTCCTTCCCCATGCATATAGTACAAATTCTGCTTCACAAAATCCCAGTTCTTGGGGTGTCAGCATACTCTGAGTGCATCTCCACTCACTTTCTCTGATTAAATGACTGCACTTAGGCTCCCACTACTTGTATCTCTGACTCCACTTGTATATATGCAGGAGTGAACATTTCCTACTTCCTGGTCTTGGGCCACCCATAAACTGGACATAAAAATATTGCCAGACTATATGTCTCCAGGACACCCTTACAAATGTGACAATAAAATTGAAATCTTTTAAATCATTTTTTATCTGACCAGTTCCACTATGACTGGGAGAAGTGGATGAGTGGTTCATGCACAAAATACATATGGCCACATGCACATCCAATACACCCATTCTGGATATATACATATTTACATGCATACACACATATGGTCAACTTGCTACCATACACATATGTACACACACACACACACACACATGTACTTACATGCATATGTGCTCACTCCACTAACTCTATATACTAACACACCAAAGGTCCATAGTGTCACAAAACTATATAAGTTTCTATTTTTAATCAGTACAAACTGATAATAATGCTAAAGATAAGTTAGAGTTAATTACTACAAATTCTTAAAAGTCAGTGTGTATTATACACAAATCTTTCTCCCCCTGAAAGTCCAAAGTAATATTATATGCAGATGATTATTGTATTTGCAAAATCAGTGTAGAAACTTTGTGTCACTTCTTTACATGAATTAAAATAGGTGTACAAATAATGAATCGATACAATGAATTTTTTAATAAATCATTTGCAAATGCATTTTCGGTGTAAATAATTTGCAAGTGCCTTTTCATTGTAAATAAATTGCAATAGATTTTTATGATAAATAACTTACAAGTGCATTTTCATAGTAAATCATGCTTTTTAAACGCTGACTGTTTGTGGGAAATAATGTTTTAATTTTCTTTTACCAGTTGGATTTTAGTTTGACCTACCCCATCAGTTTTGTCATTTCAGCTTTCTCTTCTGTTTCATCTGATCTATTTTTCTTTTTTGTTTTTTAAAGCTACCAGATGCATGATACCATAGCTATCTTACAGGGCTACTCACAGGATTCTGCCATTGACTGGAGGTTTGATTCTAATGTTGATCCGCCACAAAATTCACCTGTAAGTTGTTTTTGTTCTGAAAACATGGAGAATAAATATTTAAGTAGAATTATTTGATGTAACTTTTTACTATCACATTTGTCTCTTTAGATGTGAAATTTTGATGTCTTTCCAATAGTTTTTGATGTTTTAAACAAATTTGACTTTTTTTTCTTTTTTTTTTCACTCGTCAATATGGGGGCCCTTGTTTGGATACACTCAAAAAACACCTAATTTATGGCTGTTTTGAAAGTCAGATTTGTTTAGAACCCTAACCCTATTTACACCCTTACTTCATTGTCATTAGCCAGTTACGTACTGGTCAACAGTGCATGCACATACAAATGGATACAGATTGCAACTGAGAGATAGCAGCCAGAAATTTGTGGAGGAAAAAAAAACCACCAGAAAAATGAATATTTCCAAAACAGCTCATTTGTGATGCTTAGTGTATAAGAGAAAATCTATGTGAAAAATAAATATTCCAATTCTTAACATGAATTTAAATAGTATCAGTCAAGAATCTCTGAAATTACCCAAATTATTTTTCCGTAGTAAATTGATTGCAATGAATTTTTTATTAAATCATTTTACAAGGCATTTTCATAGTAAATAATTTTTGGTAATGTTAATGACTCTTAGTCAACAAGAAGTTTGTTTTTTTTGTCAGTAACAGTGGTTTTTATAGCCACCATATTCTTTAAAATTTTAAATATTTTTTTTTAATTTCAACTTATAGGCAAGAAACCCTAGGACCTGTGGCTTAATTAAAGTAAACTGGTTGAAAATCCCTATTGAAGACCAAGGAGGTCTCGCTGAATTTTATGAAGACATGCTAAAAAGAAGCATGGTGTATCTGGAGTACTTTCATACTACTAACCTTCGGAAAGCTGCTTCTTTTTATCGAGATAAGGTGAGCTATGTGTTAAATAGTCCTCTACTATCCACAAAGGTTGATACACCACTAAAACAAAGCAACCAAACAAAACCCTAACCCATGAAGGATAATATGGCATTAAACAAAGAAATCTCATAAGTTTTTTTGATGCTTTATCTATTTTTTATCAAAAATATTCCATTTTGATTACAAATACATGGACTGAATTACAGAAAATAATTATCGAGATATATATTCCTGTTTCTTATTTTTGTTATATATATTCATATATTTATTGATTTATTTATTTTAATGAAGAAGAAACATTTATTTGGGTAAAGATGATTTGTAATTTCATTGTATTCAGTGTCCATTTTATAAAAACCAGGATTAAAGAATCTTTTTATGATTCTGGTCTTCTTAATAGATAATTTCATTGTGTCATGAACACCTCAGCAATTAACAGATTGGTTTATTGTTATCTTCAGTAGTAAAAGAAAAACATTTCTTAGTAAAATGTTTCTTTATTTTAAATCATTTTTATAATTTCTTTCTTTGCAGGTTAATGAATTCAAAAAGAAGAAGAAAACTGCTGAACTAAACTCCTTAAAGCAAAAAGTTGCATCTTCGTGAGTAAATATTTGTTTATATTTTCCCAAAAGTCAAGTATTAAAAAAATGTTACATTGCTTCTTCTTGAAATTTTGTTGAAACTTACCATATTTAAAGAAAATAGTCTATTTCTTCAAGTAGTAGATTGTATTAGAATACATCACTAAGTCTGATTTTAAATAAATTATTTCGACCTATATTCAGTCCTTGAAATTTTTTTAGTGGCTTTTATTATTTACAGATTTCATCTAAGAAATTTTGTCTTTATTATTTGTTGGGGTGTCCCCTATAGATGGACTCGTCCTCATGTGACATATACCAACTGAGCTCTCTTCTGCGCAGTCTCAGTCTCAGTTGGGCACGGATCTGGCCGAGTGCTATCTGGTTGACTCACCATTTCCTCCGGCCTCTGGGGGCCATCCTCCCAGGCTTTTACCCCCTTGGGGGTGGGGGGTATTGCCTGGTGTCTGAGGTGCCCCTAATAAGGGGAAGGCCATAGGTATTTTTAGAAAATGCCGGGCGTGTATGGGCTCCGGCCCTGCATCTGGACCCACCTAAAAGAAGACCTAGTGCCGCATATGCCCGTTTGGTGGGGCATGCAACAAATACTCTCAGTCTCAGTCTCAGCGAGCTATTACCAAGAGTGGTAATATTCCTGATTGTTAAGCTGAGGAGGGGTTTCTCCTAGCTATCGTTTGTGTATATACTATTTTCCTTCAATATATTTCTTATCACTTATTTCTGTGTCATGTCATCATTTGAACCTCCCATTGACCATAACATTATTGAATTTTTTTTTTCCCCAATAATAGAGGTATGTTAAGTGCAGTGGTTATCCTCTTTAAAAAAAATGGACATGGATGCCCAAGTTCAAATTCTGAATGGAGCTATTTGTGTTCCACGCTTTCATGTTTACAATAAAATCTAAACTTGAAACTGTTATAAATTGAATTACCATGATCAGAAAATCCAGCAAACACTTGCGTGCAACATACAGAAACACTGGACAGCTGTTTCAACCTTATTAAGTCTTATCAGCAGTGTATACTGTGATCTTCCCCACTGGAGATTGAACCAGCGACCACAGAATGCAGAGCTGAAACTCTACCACTGAGCCACTGGTCCACATCGCACACATGGCAATTGCACCGCCAATTAACCTGAAAATGTCTTGTAAGTTACATCCGTATTCTTTACAGAGGATACAGTCAACTCTAAGGCCACGTCTTCCCAAGAGGATTGGAAAGATCACGGTATGCACTGCTGATAAGACTTAAT
The DNA here is from genome assembly GCA_963585895.1 of Sepioteuthis lessoniana. NCBI lineage: Eukaryota > Metazoa > Mollusca > Cephalopoda > Myopsida > Loliginidae > Sepioteuthis > Sepioteuthis lessoniana. The sequence continues at coordinate 20,962 of CAUZXS010004281.1, forward strand.
AAAGTCAAAACAGCTGTCCAGTGTTTCCGTATGTCGCGCACAAGTGTTTGCCAGATTTTCTGGTCATGTTAATTCAATTTACTATATAATTCCTCGCCTTAAAAAGAAAATGTACATTGAAACTGTTAGTTATTAATTTATTTTAAATTTAATCAATACCAACAAATATTTTTAACATGTCATTTGATGCCCATGGGAAAGGCATGAATCTATCTCTTCTCTACACTCTCCAGCTATGGGTGAATAGTAGGGCAGACTGAGTTCTTTAGCCTTGGTAGTGCAACGAGTCTAAGAGAAGAAAAGCTGTACTTAGCTTAAAAACTGATTTCTCAGTGCATCCTGTCCATGGCAGAGGGATTGCATCAGTAAAAACACATAATTCGTTTACTAATTAATATTTTACAGGTTAACTCGCATGAATTACAACAAGATCGATCTGCATGGTATGACCCGACATGAAGCTGGATATATTTTACAAGAATGCCTTAAAGATTATATGGAAGGTAAGTAATTTTAAATTGTAAAGAACAGACCCTAGGTAATTTAAATAACATTGTTTTATATATATATATATATATATGCATTGTTTAATACTGATGTTTTGTTTTTAATAATCATCTGAGGCATTTTTTTTTTAATCTAACTATAAAAATATTAAGTGATACAACTTTTCATATTTCTGTTATTTTAAATGGTATTTTGCCCTGTTAGCAGGGCTTAAAAAATGTTAACTTGCAGAGACATCCCTTGGAGTGGGGGTCTTGAATATGACACTAAACTATATTCAATGGTGAGGCTCCAGTTCTAGAGATCTAGAGTACACATTATTCCCAGATCCATTCTGACCTTGAATGATAGTACCTGTTCTGTCTATGAGTCATCTTGCACCTTCCTCCACTGAATTTCTTGGGCAACTCAAAAAGATGTGTGCATGACATGATTTTATCTCCATACACTTGTTGAAGCATTTGTAATGGAGTTTTCTTCAACTGGATCAAAAATTTCAGCTCTTCCTTGCTTGGAGTTTATCATTTATTCTTTAGTGCTCATAGCTGAATAACCTGAAAAATCTATGTAAACAGAAGCATGTGAAAAAATGCAATGGTTTCAGAAAGCTAAGATTACAGTTATCTACTCCCAACTTTTTTCAAGGAAATCAATAATGATAGGTGTCCCAGAAGATTGTCAGCATGACCTTCTTTACTGACTGCTGCGTTTTTTCTTTATCAGTGACTCAGTATGTTTCTCCTCTATAGATTGACTTTTTAATTCAGGCTCATGGTAGCAAACCCATATTTAGCCCATTTGTAAACTTTTTTCTTCTCTGTACATATCACACATTCTATAAATTTCACATAGTTTATATATCTCAACAACCAAGAATTTGATAACTGACCTGGCACACTGTTTGATTTACCATAATTGTGAATAGTCTCAAAACATTCTTAGCAAGATTAAAATTACTTTTGCTATAAAAGAAAAAAAAATTAGCAAAAAATTTCCCATATTTTTAAAAATGTTTTTATTTGTATTTATTTATTTTTGTAACGAGATAAACATTTGAATGAAGTGTAAATTTAAAAATTTTTTATTTTAATAGCAATGGAATCTTTCCCTTCAATGAAGTCCAATTTAATCTTTATTACTGGAAAAGGAAACAATAGTAAAAACAATAAACCTGTGTTGAGACCTTACATCATCAAATATCTGGAAAACAACAAATATGTGTGAGTAATTTTTGTTTAATTTAACAGCTCAATGTAAGGTATTTTCTTATTAGCTGTACATTCACTAATAGAATGTTAATGTACTGAAACATCTCTGATGGATGTTGGATTGTGTAAAGATTGTTTTGCAAAAAATGTGTAATTTTGAGTGCTTTGTTATATTTTTATACTATGACACACAATTACTGATCAAATTATCATGTTTTGTTTCCTTTTTCTTTTTTTAATATGTGATTGACTTACCTAAATTTGTTGAAAATAATTTGCCCACTCTTCAAAGATTAAAAAATGGTCTGCCAGCAAAAGGGTTAACATTGTTTTATAGAATAATAAACTTTGATCTTATTCTAAGCTGACATCTTCCTATGAAAAATTACAAGGTGTAATCAAAAAGTATGAAGATTGAAGTTGTTTTTTATGAAGATGTGTGCACAACTGTGCAACTTTTGATATAAAGTGATGTCTCACCCAGCCAGTGACAATATGAAAAAAGAAATTATGAACCCTGTCTAATTACTTTTTAGAGTGAAATATTTTTAGAGGAAACAAAGGATTTTGCAAGTGTACTTCAAGACCTTCATTTTTGTGTGACTATTAATTGTTTCTTAAACTGAAAGTTCATCACAAAGATTTGATGTGGATGACATTGAAAAATACAACAGCTTTGCACCTTTTCCAAGATGCTTCAACCAATTAAAAATTTGCTAGAATAAATGGAAAAGTGTGTTGAATGCCAAAGGAACTCTTTTTAAGAAAATTAACATTTCACTTATTCATTTCTGTTTTGGTAAATACATCTTCAGTCTCAATACTTATTGAATACTCCTTGTATATTTTGATGAAGAATAAATTAACATAAACTTTTTACCATGAACTGAGAAAAGTGCAATTGCCATATGTTTTTACAAATCTAAACTCTTTATTCAGAAGATTTCTGATTGATTTTGTAAAGATGTTTTGGCCTGTTGACCACATCTGACCCCTTAAAAGAATTTTGGTTTGTGTGTGAGCAATTATTGAGATAGTCTATTTTGACCAACTTGTGAAATAGTATTTCCTTATTTGGTTTCATATTAATCAATCATGTTAGTTTCATTATGCTTCATAGTTTTCAAAATGCTTTAAAATATCTTGGAATAATTTGAATTTTAAGATATCTTGAATTTAAATAAAGGTTAAATTGGATTGTTAAAATATTCCTACAAACTGAAGCTAGATGAACTGGAGTGTGTTAATAAAAGATCTGCTTGTCTGGCTGGTAATAAAAACGGCTCAGGCAATGTGAAGAAGTATTGAATTAGCAGATTTTTTATAGATTTTGAAAATTTGGTAGTTGAAAAATTTTCTTGTGCATATTATTTCATGATGCTGTTTTATATGTTGTAAGGAACTTGAAACATAGATCTCATGTTCTCAATAGTGGACTCTTACCCAGTCAGTTGGGGCTGTAGAATACACCGATGGCACCTCAGCAGAGGGGTAAGACACCCCCTCCAATGAGTGTCCTGGATATGACACTAAACAATCTGATGGTGAGGTTCCAGTGATGCTGGATCTTTGGGGAATGTGGAGCACCACTTCATTGCCATTGCTCTCAGCTCCACTCTGGCCTGGAGTGGTAGCACCTGATAGGGCCTTATCTATGGGTTAAATAGAACTAAACTGTGTACTTGTGCTAAACTGAATTGTTTGAATTAGAACTGTTTAACTAAACTGAATAGTTTAAAATAGAAATGTTTTTGACAATTAAACTGTGTACTTATGCTAAACTGAATTGTTTGAAATGGAACTGTTTTTGACATTGAAACTGTATTTACGTTAAAGTGAATTATTTAATATAGAACTGGTTTGACATCTGTGTGTAAACAAAATCTATATTTATACTAAACTGAATTGGTTGAATTAGAACTGTTTGACTAAACTGAATAGATTGAAATAGAAATGTTTTTGACAATTATATTGTGTACTCATACTAAACTGAATAGCTTGAAATAGAACAGATTATTTGTATAAAAATGGATTTGGAATTAAATAACCTACAAAGGTTGATATGCCATAAAACCCAAATAACCAACTAACCAACCAATAGTGGACTCATAATTTTCTCCATATAATTTTCTTACAAACAGAATAAAAATTATACGATTAACTTTTTATACAAGTTCTGGGGGATTTTGCTTGCTTTGGTTTAGTTTTATGGCATATCAACCATTGTAGGTTATTTAAATCCTGATCCACTTATATATATATAAAGTAGAAGTAAAGTTGGTGACTTATCAGGGGTTACCACACCAGGTCAGAGTGGACCTGGGAGCACTGGCAATAAAGGGGTACTCCACATTCCCCAAAGCTCCAGCATTACTGAAGCCTCACCATCAGATTGTCTAGTGTCATGTCCAGGACACTCATTGGAGGGGGGGGTTCTTACCCTTCTGCAGAGATGCAGTTGGTGTATTCTGCAGCCCCAGCTGATGGGACCTGATGATTTTGTCTTATATAAAACACAAAATCATCCACTTACATAAATAAACCCATGTTTATGTGTGTATGTACATTTGTATGCATACACATACACATGCAGGGTGAACCAAAAGTAGGCATACACTTGACAGTTTTTGTTTTTTTTGTAGGGGGGGGGTTAATTGTATTAGTGGAGACGTATCATGTGCTTTTTACCATGCTGTGTGCACTTAATGGGTACTTTATCTTCCACTACTGCTCTAGATTCCTCAGTCTTTGTTCTTCACTCAAATTATTCACATTATCTAAGAAAAAATTAAATACAAATTAGAAATTCAATGGCTCATCTTGTATATTCAGTGTATGTATATATCTATGTATGTGTCAACCACAGACTGTATCGTTGTATCACCAGTCTTCAGTGTAGCTAGACACATGAGATACTTCAAGCTGGGATCAAAACCCAGCTGACTTTACGCCAGTCAGATATCTTACCGCAGAGCTATCATCATTATAAGTGGAGGACTCTTTACGTTTATATTTACATGTTTGATTTTAGCAGTGTTTTTTGCACAGAGACTGAAAATGATTATATTTTAGTAATCTGGTGTGTACTGTTTGAGGTCCTAACTGTTTTTAGCATCTTTTAGAGCCATTTTGGTGGAATTTATTGTATTTTAGTGCCTAGGTGGTTTTTAATTGCACCATTTATTTATTTGCCCCATTATGAAATCGATCATGAAGTAGTTAAATATTTACCCCAACCCCAGACTCTTCTGAGAATTGGTTTGACATTAATTGCACAAATATGAAAACATTTGAATAAGTTGGGGTTTTCCCCCCTCATATTTCTTTTCAAAATTTAATTATTTTCTTTTTCTTTTTCAGGAACACTCCTTTGGAAGGACAAGTGAAAGTTCATTTTTAAAGTTGAATTTTTTGATTCATCTCTAAAATTCAGATAATTTATTTTTTCAATTTACATTCCATTTTAAAAATCATAAAAGATTTGAGCATTCTAATCTCAGGGGATTTTGAACCATAGGAAAAAACTTTTTAATTAAAAATTGTTTTTTCTTTTCTTAATAAAATCATGAACCAAATTCGATAGATACTTTCATATGTATATAATAAACTATCATACATATGTGCCCACACTGAGCTACTAAATATTTAGGGATTAACAAAAATATGTTGTACATAATTTATTTTATGTGGTAACATATAAAAAGATGATCATTTAGTTTTAATATACAGCATATTTGATGAATAGTAATGAAATAGAAAGAAAATCGATTTTCAGTTATAAAAGGTTTTTCTTCCTTGATGCAGAGGAAAAAAATCAAATGTAAAATGTCTTATCCTGTGATTTGTGTCATCATATAAACTTTTTTTGGTTGAATTAGGATTTACCCGTCCATAAGATTTAATGTCCCACCAATTGCAAGGCCTTATTCTCAGTTTGTATGCACAGAAATTCAACAATATTCTAAAATGTTGGCTATTTAAGAATTTCAGAAGTCGCAAATAAAAATGAGAACTAATTTCTGACTGGGGCAGAGCACTCTAGTTCTTTGCCATTTAAATTGTCCTTATATAATCTATAATACCACTGCTCAAAGTATAAGATTTTTCTTTTCTTTTTCTCTTTTCCTTTTTATCCTGAACCTTTGCTTTTTCTTTAAATTATGTCATTACCCAATTAATTTTTTTTCAGATTCACTAAAACTGAACATTTTCTGATATCTCTCTTTCTCTGTCTATCTCTCTCATGCACACAAACATTTTCTTTTTTTCTCTTTCTCTCTCTGTCTCCTGCACCTTGTAGAAATCAAATCCAAAAAGCTTGGACAATTTTTAATTTGTAACCCTCTCCTCAGATTTCTCCTAAATACAGAGATTTTCTTATCAATTTAGTTTAAAGCTGAACCTTTTTTCAAGTGCTGTTTAATTTCTCACAGTCCAGGAAAGCTCTACCTTCACAGAACTCTCTTGCTTTAAAAAGAAAAAAAAAATAGGCTGAAAGTATGTTATAATTATCATTGTTCATTCTGATAAAGACTTCATTTAAAATCTGTCTTGTGACAAAGAAAAATATTAGGGTGTCATTCAACCATAACTCTTCATCTAAGAATATCAAACTAAACTTTTCTACTTATAAAATCTCTGAGTTTAAATAAATAACTGAGTTAATTAAATCATGAAATTAGCTGAAAATGAAGACTTCTTTATTTGTTCATTAATTGAGTTATCATAGGAAATTCTTTCAATTAAGATTTTTAGTATTTCATTATCATTTCCTTCTATTTATTTGATGATCTGTTAATATTGTTTAATGTATTAATAACAAAATTTTATCTATGTAGCCCAAGTGGAGCAAATTTTTAATAAGCATATCATAAATTTAGAAATTGCTATTCAGTAATTATAATCTCGATATTGTTCATGGTTCTGTAGTTTTAAGGGAGAATTAGATTATTTATCAACTCACTGGATTCCTTTTCTTGTAAGTGGTCCAAGATGATATTAATGCTTCTATTTAAGAAGGATGGAGTATCATTGAATTTCATTAGTGCTACAGTACTATGACATTAATATGTAAGTAAGTTGTTGTTGTCGACCGTAGTTGAGGGTGACCCAAAGGTTCTATTTTCAATAGATACTATACAGAGGTGTATGGAAGGGCACGACTCCTTTCCTTGAATTGCTCTGCTTTACCCTTAATCCTTACCTTATAATTCTGAGTGTTAAACAAGGAAATATCAAGTACCAATTTTTTTAGCCTTTGGTATGACTTGACCTGGGATTGAACCTTGGTCTCCCAGGCCATTGGCAAACACCCTACGCAATTGGCCAATGGGCTGGTGTTAATATGTAATATATTTCAACTATAAAAACTAAAGGAAAAACCAAATTTTGAAAATTAATATTTTTGAAATTTTTGTGTTAGATTCTCAACAAAAATTTTCAGACAGTATAGAGAAAAAAATGAATGGTCAACACCCCACACACGCACTTTCTTTTTTCTTAATGACTTTTATTAGTTTTGTTTCCTGACAATTAATTTCTGTAATCTTTTTTTTTTTTTTCCTTCAATTATGTGTTCCCATGAATCTTTTCCTGTGAGAGACATTTGTAGTGTAATAATTAATGTTGTAAGAAATGCACACAGCAACTCTTGTTCAAAACTTGGACGAGGCTATCTATATTTCACATAATACTAATACCCTTGGGAAAGATATGGATTCAACTATTCTTTCCCTATCTCTGGGTAAATCATTGGGCAGAGTGAGTTTTTTAGCCTTGATATGGCAAATAGTCTAGGAGAAGGAAAACTCTAAAAACCTGTTATACTCCACTTATAAAATTGACCTTGTGTCACCTACTGCTAATGCAGAGGAGTTGATAAATATATACCTATTCTGTTATTTCTGCTCATCAAAAACAATTTTAGTGAACATCTTCCATATATTCTACATTAAATTTAAAGCTAGGTTTCTTAAAGACCATTCTAAAGTCATTTCTGCATGAAAATCTTTTTCACTGTTTAGTAATATGAATAATGCAGAATAGGATTTTTCATTTTTATTGTATAAGTTAAAGCAAAAATGAAAAATCTAAAGCAAAAACTTTTTACTCACTACATTAACAGATAATTACTCTTGAATTACTTATCACCACAAAAGCTCTTGGAAGCAACAGCAAAACATTCTGTGTGGTCCTGTCTGAAAAATATTAGATCCTGTATCTGTTTACCAACATGGCCTAATGGGTAGTGTTTGCCAATGGCCTCGCAGACCAGGGTTCATACCAAAGACTCAAAAAAAATGGTACTTGATACCTCCTTACTTAATACTTAGCATTATAAGGTATGTATCAAAGGTAAAGTGGAGTAATCCAGGGAAAGGTGTAGTAGTTATTGAAAAGGAAGCCTTTGGGTTGCTCTCTTACTGGATAGCATGTGAACCTGTTAGGCTGAAATTCTAACTGGTCCATAATGTTATTGATGCTTCTATTTAGGAATAAGTAAATGATTCTTATTAATATTTAATAATTATTTTCATTATATCAATGGGTAGAGTGTTCACCAATGGTCCGGGAGACCTGGGTTCAATCCCAGGTTGCATCATACCAGACTTAAAAATGGTACTTGATACCTCCTTGCTTAACACTCAACAATATAAGGTACATATCTAGGGTAAAGTGGAGCAATCCAGGGAAAGGAGTAGCGCCCTCCTCTACACCTCGGTGTAGTAGCTATTGAAAAGAGAGCCTTCTGGTCACCTTCAACTACAGTCGCCAACTTAACTTACATCAACAATTTAGATGATTAGAAAAGGATATTTCGTACAAATGCAGATCAAACTAAATGAACGTTTTGTTGAGAATTTGACCAGATTTATCTCTGATAAAAAAGATAAAAAAATCTCTCGATGATGATACATAAATGTATGCAATGAAAATTCTAGAGCTATAGAAGACATAGCTCAAACAACCTAAATATTTAATGAGAAGGTATAATTTAGAAATTAATTTTCAGTAATTAAATTGCCATACTTTTAAGGGACTAAATTTGTAGTTTAAAGACAATTGTATTCTGATTATTTGTTTTGTTTTTTTTAAATAAAGCTATATGATTAAAATGCAACAAGTTTTTCTAATGTTGATAAATTTGCTTTTTAACCTAGATTATTGCAGTTCGAAAATAACTGGTTATTTCATTCTAAATGAAATAGACCAAATTTGTGACAATAAAGAAAAGTCTCCTGTGGGTAGATAAGTTTCAATACCCCCTCCTCTCCTCTGTTAATAGGGACTATACATGTACTAGGTATATCCATAAATGTTTACTCGGAAAATGACACCCTATTTTTAAAACAAATTCAAGTTTAGATAACAAATTTTTACTTTTTATTGCAAGGAAAATGAAAAGCTTGCATGTTTTTATCTTTTTAAAAATTTTTAAGTAGAATTTGAAAAAGTTTATTTGTTTAGTTTACCGAGTGCAAAAATGTGATGAGAACATCTTAATTTATACATTTTGATTATTTAATGAATAAAGAAATTGATATTGTTTCGCCTTATAAAAATTATCAATTTGAAATATTGGGCATTAAATATTCTACATTAAATACTCATAAGTACAGAATAGAAAAAAAATTAACAGGCAGCACCATTTTTTTGTTTGTTTTTTTAATATTAAGATGTGATATTAATTAGGACAAATTCTGTGCAGTTGTCTGGATTTCTAAAATAAAGCTTGGTTTTTATCATTCATGGTTTTCGGATTATTGTCTTAATTTTTATTGTTATATTCACAACATTTCAAATGATATGTCCTCCAGCATTCTTCAGGTGTTTCTTGTTGAACTTGGTAGCCTACTCAAAGTTTGAGACTTTTATACACGGGTGTCGCTTACTCTGCTGTACCCAGTTATATAGGGAAAGGTTGTGAATATAACAATAATGATGAAGACAATAGTCTGAAAACCCTGAATGATGATAATTCTGTCCACTTGATATTTCATAAAGGTATCCATTAGCATTTTTCCTTCTGTTTTTTTTTGTTTTGTTTTTTTTTCCCCCATTTTGCATTTTGTCCAATTCTGTAGGTATAAGCACTTTTCCCATCTAATACTAATAATTTAAATTTCCTAGAAAATCTTTTATCATCAATCATCTTGATCAATTCTATCAACTCATTGACCAAATTCTTTTTTTTTTCATCCAAATAATTTCATTCTGTTTTCTACCATTCAACAAAGTCTGAATTTGTATCTATTTTTAACATTTTCGTGACTTTAATTATCTACCAGAAAATGAAAATAATTCTAGGTCAACATGGGTTGATGCAATGTTCAAAGATCACTGAGTTTCAAAGCTATGGAATAAATCCACAGTTAAGATGAACTGTTTTGGATATATCCACTTCCCTCAGTAAAATGGTTAACATCATGTTGTAGTCAGTTTATTGATACCTTCATATATAAGTGGAACTTTTTGTGGCTTTTTTTTTTTTTTTTTTTTAAGAAAAAGAATGAACTTTGAAAGGAATTTTTTTTAAAGGCTATTGCCTTCTATCAAAATATCACAAAAATTTTATTTTTCAACTTGAACTCAATATTTGTATATATGTTCATTGATAAAATCAGATTCATTGTCATTTGTAAATGAAACTTTTATATTCAATATAAATTCTAAAAAGATATTTCAAGAATGATATGATTTATTTAGAATCTGTCTGATATATATATATATATATATATATATATATATATATATGTGTGTGTGTGTGTATGTGTGTGTGTGTATCTGTATATATATATGTGTGTGTGTGTGTGTGTATATATATATATATATATATATATATATATATATATATATATATATATATCACTCACATAATTGCTGTATTTTCCTGGCTTAATCAGTAGTATTTAAATTTAGTGAGCAAATAGAAATTGTCTAATTAAATATTAGTGTCTTTCTTTCTTTCTTTCTTTCTTTCTTTATCCCCCCCACTTAAAGAAAAGTTAATGAATTTTTATAAGTAGAGTTGATTATAAGGTCATTAATGATTAAGAATTATTTTTCCATAATACCATTGGTCTATGAGTAGAATGATCGCCAATGGTCCAAGAGACTTGTGTTCAATCCCAGGTCAAGTCAATCTACAGTTCTTGATTATTTAGGTATTTCAGCCAAATAATTTCAATGTGTACAATTTGTTGAATTGAGAATTCATCTTCCAATATTGATTGACATAATGAAATTATTGTGTGTTTGAGAAGCTAAATATAGTTATAAATTTTGAATAATGTTCTTTTTTATAGATGTTTTATCTGTAGATTTGCATAGATTTCATTGGATTTGTTGTGTTTATTTTAGTTTCTTAATCTATTTCTCATTGCATATAAATTCCCCTTTGACAGAAAAATCTCTTAATTTAAAAACAAAATTCTAGTATGAACAGTTTAGTTTTTCTTGTCTATGTCATCCAGACAGAAAATGATATCAAATAATTTTCATCATGGTTTTTTTTTTTTTTTTTTTTTTTTTCTGGACTTCTGTAAAAACATAAAATTGAGATTATTTCTTCTGCATTTTTGTTTTTGATAAATTTTCTTAGCCAATTCATGTGAAAAAAAAAAATTTTTCTGGGCCATTCTTACTTCAATTTTTGCCACATATCCTACCCATCATTTTTTATGTTTTTTTTCCTTTTTTTCACATTTTCTAAAAATGATTTTTTTTACTTGGTGCTGGGTTTTTTGGGTTTTTTTTCACTTGGAGATTTCCTGAATTTTGTAATTTTTTATATCTTTGGACAAAAAAATTTTGTAATAAAAATTTTCAAAATAAAAAGATGAGCTTTGTTTTTATATTCTATTATTTTGATCTTGTTATTTTTGGAGGGTTTAGAAAGCTTAAAACTTATGTAATCAATGAAAATCTACAGCTATATAGGCACATACACACCTGTCTCTCATATATATATATATATATTATCATGATGTCGTGCTGCTAGCATGGATTTCCCTGGCTGTCTTGCCACTTGTCTCTATCGTTCATCGCTTTCAGCAAGTCTTTTAAGCTACATCCTTCATCCACATAGAACAGCTGCAAATTAGTTCTTGCTGGTCATCCAAAACTTGTTTGTCCATGTGAAGATCTCCATTGGAGAACATGGTTGATGAGTTTGTCCTTATTTCTCCAGCATGTTTTGTTCATCAGACTTGCATGGTTTGTGGGATGTTACTTCCAGGATTTGTTCAATACAGCTTGCCACATTCTTGTGCAATTGTCGTCAAGCCTTTTCTTCTTGTGCTTTGTCAGCATCCATGTGGTGCATTCATATAGTAGTATGTACACGATCACTGCTTGGAAAAAATTGCATTTTATTTCATTAAACAGGTCTGACCTCCATATGACCAATAGCTGTCCATGCCTTTGCTAGTTATGTATCGATGGTGTTTTCCCTAGATGAGACGCTGTTTCCAAAGTATGTGAACTTGTCAACTACTTTCAGAGAACCACCTTTTAGTATGGAGATATCTCCTTTTTGATTAATGCACATGTGCTCTGTTTTGTCTGCATTGACATGGAGGCCAATGTTACCTGCTGCCTTCTCTAGACTATCCAACAGGGATA
>CAUZXS010004282.1:12500-15000 GCA_963585895.1 Sepioteuthis lessoniana
TGGTGTCGCTGTGTCCATTTTCTACGATAACCATTACACCATGGGCACCTCCACTTTACCTTATAATGCTGAGTGTTAAGCAAGGCGGCATCAAGTACCATTTTTGAGTCTTTGGTATGACTCAACCAGGGATTGAACCCCAGTATCCCAGACCATTGGCGAACACTCTACTCATTAGGCCAATCGTCTGGTATTGTGTATAAATTATCAATATTTGGTAGGAATACTTGAAACCATATCATTGTATGTAAAATATTGATATTAGATAGGAATACTTGAAACCATATCATTGTATATAAAATATTGATATTAGATTGGAATACTTGAAACCATATCATTGTATATAAAATATTGATATTAGACAGGAATACTTGAAACCATATAATTGTATATAAAATATCTATATTAGATAGGAATACTTGAAACCATATCATTATATATAAAATATCGATTTTAGATAGGAATACTTGAAACCATATCATTGTATATAAAATATTGATATTAGACAGGAATACTTGAAACCATATCATTGTATATAAAATATTGATATTAGATAGGAATACTTGAAACCATATCATTGTATATAAAATATTGATATTAGACAGGAATACTTGAAACCATATCATTGTATATAAAATATTGATTTTTGATAGGAATACTTGAAACCATATCATTGTATATAAAATATTGATATTAGATAGGAATACTTGAAACCATATCATTGTATGCAAATTATCTGTGGTCAGAATATTTGAAATACTAGATAATAATACTTGAAACCATAGAATTGTATATGAATTGCTAATATTTGATAGGAATACTTGAAACCATATCATTGTATATTAATTATCAGTGTTTGATAGGAATATTTTAAGTAATCTTACTGGGTGTACATTATTTGGATTAGATAAGAATACTTGATATCCTCTGTTTGCCAACAAATAATTCTGGATAAAAAAAATGCAATGGAACATTAAAAACATTTACTAAAGAATCGAATTTTGGCATGACATAACCCATAAGTTGATATGCCATGAAATAAACAAAAGTAAATATTTACTGCCCTGCCTGAAGGGTTTTGAAAAAATGCACAGACTGAAACCCATGCAAAAGGTACCAACTCCCCGTCACCCCCCACAAAAAAATGGGGTGCCCAGAGTATGACAATAACTGCATCTGATGACAAGCCTCTAGTTCTAGAGATCTTTCATTGCTATTACTTCTAGATCTACTCTGACCCAGAGTAGTAGTCGATTTGTTTTAAAATTATCTGTATTTGATATGACTGCATGCAAAAAAAGAAAAAAAGAAAAAAAAAACATTAAGAAAAAAACTACATGAAAAGGTAAATATGAACATACAATGAAAACAATTCCCTAACTTCTCAGCATAAAATAACCCTAGATGAGTTGACATGCCATTAAAAATCAATCAATCTAAATTTTTAGCGATTTTTTCACCCACTCGTGCCAAAGCTGCAAGTTTGGTTGAATCCTGGATTTCTATCAACATAATTCTGATATAAAATATAATCCACTTCATTTTATGAGTCGGTTATAATAACTATAGAAAATTGCCATGAACTTCAACAGCAAATTTGTTGCAATTAGATTCTATGATAAATTCTTTCCAGTCTCTACTTAATACTGTCAATCACAAGGTAAATCATGTTCTTTTCTATAAAGTCACTTGCAATAAATTTCCACAGTAAATCATGTTCTTTTCTATAAAGTCACTTGCAATAAATTTTCACAGAAAATCATGTTCTTTTCCATCAAGTCACTTGCAATAAATTTCCACAGTAAATCATTAACAGAATTATAAACAGTAAGTTTGGTTTGGTTTTATGGCATATCAACCATTATAGGTTATTTAATGCCAAATCCATTTTTATACATATAAACAGTTCTATTTCAAACAATTCAGTTTAGCATAAGCACACAGTTTAGTTCTATTTGACCCATAGATAGGACCCTATCAGGTGCTACCACTCCATGCCAGAATGGACCTGGGAGCAATGGCAATAAAGGGGTGTTCTGCATTTCCCAAAGCTCCAGCATTACTGGAGCCTCACTATCAGATTGTTTAGTATCATATCCAGGACACTCGTTGAGGAGTCTTACTCCTCTGCAGAGATGCAGTCAGTGTATTCCACAGCACCAGCCAACTGGGCCAATTAGTGATAAGTAAAGAAATCTTGGAGGAAATTATTTTGTAAGATAATTTGCAGCAAATGACTAACGTGAAATTAAAATTTTTTTTTTTCTTAGATCAAATATCCATCATCAGTTAGAAGTTGAATTTCAATCAGCTAATCAAAATAAAAACACACATCTTAATACACGAATACATAATAATGACAATTCCTCATTTCAGAAATTGAATTTAGGTCGGCATTCATTTAGTAATATATTTCATTTTTCCAATCAGTGATTACATAGGTTATAGACTTTTGATTAAGATTTAGTTTCTTTATTAAATGGCTTATCAGCCTCCCTAA
>CAUZXS010004282.1:20000-40000 GCA_963585895.1 Sepioteuthis lessoniana
TCGAAACCCACCCAACTTTACGTTAGACTTAGTATCATACCACTCAGCCAACAAGCAAACCACGTCAGCTCGGGAATTATAAGGCATGAAGTAGTTTTATACCTTACTGGATACCAGAGTGTTCAATTCGTTCGAAGAGCTTTGCATTATGTGAGCAGCAGCCGTAAATTCCTTCGCCAGAGTGATATTTGGATTATTTTGTTTTTTCTACTTTCTTCATATATATATATATATAAAAAGAAAGTAGAAAAAACAAAATAATCCAAATACAATGTACTTTGAGTTTTATTGTTTTAATTATTTGAGCTGAAAATGTTTCAACTGACCACCATAAAATAAAAATGCTACAAATAATCAAAACAATAAAAACTTAAACTGTCAACACAAACAACACAACCCCTGATAACGACCAAATGTATGGTTGAAAGCAGTTGGGCAGAAGATATGGGACAATTTTTTTATTTTTCTGAATCCTGACACAAGAAAAATAACAAGACTGGAAAAATTACAATTAAAAATAATAAACAGTGTTCCATCTTTAATAAAACATGCCTTAACAACTTGCTGCTTAAATATAGTAGTAAGTAAATAAAGGTTGTCTCCCTTTAGTCGAGGGCGACCCGAAGGCTCCCTTTTCAATAGCTACTACACCAAGGTGTAGGGGAGGGCGCTACTCCTTTCCCTGGATTGCTCCATTTTACCCTTGATACATACCTCATAATGCTGAGTATTAAGCAAGGAGGTATCAAGTACCATTTTTTAAAGTCTTTGATATGACTTGACCTTGGATTGAACCCAGATCTCCCGGGCCATTGGTAATGACCATAAATGGATTTAGAGGTGCCCGTGGTGTAATGGTTATCATCATAGGAAATGGACACGGCGACACGAGTTCAAATCCTGGGCAAGACTGATTGCATTTCACATAGCACTAATACCCTTGGGAAAGGTATGAATCCAATTATTCTCCCTCCAGCTATGGGTAAATAGCAGGACAGACTGAGTTCTTCAGCCTTGGTGAGGCAACTAGTCTAGAAGAAGGACAACCCTGAATTCAAATCTGTTAAAACTCCACTTAAAAATTGACCTTGTGTCATATCTTGCCCGAGCGGAGGGGTTGGTAAATATGATATGATAAATGGATTTAACATCAAACTGAATGGTGCTGCTTTGAAATTGGATAGACAGATTTGAAGTGACACCTGAATAAATAAACAAACCAATTAGTCACTTAAATGTGGAACCTACCCTTCCCCATGTTTAATATACACTTTGTAAGGGGAGATATCATTTGCAAAGTGTCCTGACAGTCAAAATAAAAAGATCTATAGAGGACCTTTGGATACCAGAAAATAATTTTCATCCAAGAAATGTATAAGCTACATCCTCAGCGCATATCAGCCCAGAAAAACTTTTCTTTTTTTTTTAGAAACTTTCTTAAAATCTTCCCATCTGACAATGACCTAAGACTGAAACAAGAACCAATAAGACAAAAGAAATATTCCTAACTGTTATATATATATATATATATATATATATATATATAAATATATATATATATATATTATGCACACACAAAGGGAACAAGAATTTTTATTTTTGTTTTTTTAAATCGAAAGTCCTCATACAGAACAGGATGAAACTTAAAATAAACAGGATTTACTTACTATCTCCTTGGGTAAGTGAACCTCATTTATTTCAGTATATGTATATATATATATATATAAAGTAAATAAAGTTGGCGACCGTAGTCAAGGGTGACCCGAAGGCTCCCTTTTCAATAGCTACTACACCAAGGTGTAGAGGAGGGCATTACTCCTTTCCCTGGATTGCTCCACTTTACCCTTGATCCTTACCTTATAATGCTGAGTGTTAAGCAAGGTAGCATAAAGTACCATTTTTTCAGTATGACTCGTCCTGGGATTGAACTCAGGTCTCCCGGGCTATTGGTGAACACTTACTATTATGCCAATTGTTATCATTGTAGGAAATAGACACAGCAACTTGAATTCAAATTAGAGACAAGACTGTTTGTATTTCACATAGTGCTAATACCCTAAGGAAAGGTATGCATCCAGCTATTTTTCCAGCAACTATGGGTAAATAGTAGGGCAGACAGGCTCTTTAACTTTGGTATGTGTTGTAACCTAACAAAACTTTATTGAATAAGAAAAAACTAAAAAGAAGGTTTGAAATAAAACGGAAATCTTTATAACAATAACAAAATACAATACTTGCTAACAGCTAAAGGTGACTACTTCGTCAGCAAAAATTTCTCCCGCTCAAAATACTGTCCAGCATATTTATGAGGAATGGGACATACCGATTAATGTCCACCAGTCGGGTATGTAATAGTATGGTAACCAGTCTCAGAGAAAGAAATCTCTGAATCTGCTAAATCACTGTTAAAAAAATTGACCTTGGTTATTGTTGTGTCGGAATCACCTACTGATGGACTCAACCACTCTCCATAATACCGGAAGACGCAGCAATACAAAGTCAGTCTAGATCCAGAAGCTAACCTCGACCCCGCGCAGTTATGCAAACTAGCTTACCATCCTTTGTTCTTTTAAATATATACTTATACTATAAACATGGTGTTCTGTTCTCTTTGTGACCCCTTCCAGGGCAATAACAGTTATGCAAAGGTTATATATATATATATATATATATATATATATATATATATATATATATATGTGTGTGTGTGTGTGTGTGTGTGTGTATTATTTGGTCCATTTAAACTGGAGTTGGGAGTAATTCCATCGGGGCAAAAAAAAATCATTCAACAGAGCTCAATGTAACTGACATTACAGAGCAATAATTTCTTTAAGAAAAAAAACAAAACCGGTCACATTAGGATGATAGATTTATTTCCATCCTGTTATGTGTTTTTGATAAAATCAAAAAACATGAAAAAAAAATAAACAGGTCTTCTTCAGATCTTATGGATAAAATAATTCAGAATTCATCATTCAGACACAGGAAAGAAGGGTGGGAGGGGATAGAAGAGGGGTGAAGAGTTTTCTCCTCATTTAGCCCACTTCCGGGTTTTTTTATTTTATTGCCGGTTGGAATTATAGTAAATTAATTTATTTTTATTTTTTAAATTCTAAGTACTTTTGACTTAAAAGTCCAGATTTAATACTAATTTAGATAAATATAACTTTATTTAATAACATTATGTAAGAATATGTTTTTTAAAACATTATCTATGATAATTTTTTTAAAGTTTAAATTTATTCCTATGTCTACATCTAGCTATTAATTCACATCTCTGATTTAACAATTTTTCAGGGTCTGGGTATATATTTTTTAAAAATAGAAATAATGATATACCCAGACCCTGAAAAATTGTTGAATAAGAGATGTGAATTAATTGCTAGATGTAGACATAGGAATAAATTTAAACTACAGAAAAATTTTTTTAAGAAACATAGGGCTAAATTAAGATTTAAGGTAAATGAATAAAAATAAAATAAAATAAAAAAATGTGACGAAACCATATTATATATACATCCTTGAAGGCGTTCGGCAAAAAAACCTTCAGGCGACATTACTATTTGTCGACTTTACCAAGGCCTTCGATTCCATACACAGAGGGAAGATGGAGCAAATCCTACTAGCATACGGCCTACCAAAAGAAACCGTAGCAGCGATAATGATTCTCTACAGAAACACCAAAGTGAAAGTACGTTCACCAGATGGAGACATGGAATACTTCGACATTGTTGCAGGAGTACTACAAGGAGACACACTAGCCCCGTACCTCTTTATCATCTGTCTAGACTACGTGCTTAGGACTTCGATCGACAAAATCAGAGAAAATGGCTTCGAGCTGACTAAGAGAATAAGCAAAAGGTACCCTGCAAAAACAATCACAGACGCCGACTACGCTGATGACTTGGCGTTACTGGCGAATACGCCTAATCAAGCAGAGACACTACTGCATAGTCTGGAACGAGCCGCAGCTGGCATTGGCCTCCATGTCAATGCGCACAAAACTGAATATATGTGTTACAACCAAACGGGCAACATTGCCACACTAGACGGAGCCTCTCTGAAACTAGTAGACAAATTCACCTACCTAGGAAGTAGCGTCTCATCAACCGAAAAAGACATCGACACACGACTGACGAAGGCATGGACAGCTATCGATAGGCTCTCGATCATATGGAAGTCGGACCTAAACGATAAAATGAAACGCAGTTTCTTCCAGGCAGCGGTCACATCGATACTGCTATATGGATGCACCACATGGACGCTAACTAAGCAGCTGGGGAGGAAACTAGACGGAAATTACACAAGAATGTTGAGAGTAGTATTGAACAAGTCCTGGTGACAACACCCCACGAGACACCAACTATACGGACACTTGCCCCCCATCACGAAAACTATACAAGTTAGACAAACCAGACACGCGGGACACTGCTGAAGAAGCAAGGACGAGCTCATAAGCGATGTACTCCTGTGGACCCCCACATATGGATGTGCAAAAGCAGGACGACCAGCACGAACTTACATACAGCAACTATGTGAGGACAGGATGTAACCTTGAAGACCTGCCGGAGGCGATGAATGATAGGGAGAAGTGGCGAGAGAGGGTCAGAGATATCCATGCTGGCAGCGCGACATGATGATGATGATTCAGTAAAAGGGTAACTGAATTAATAGGCTCGAAAATAAAACTGAATTTTAAAAAATTTTAATTTCAATTTTAAATCTTAAATTTAATTTAATATAATTATTACTGTATTCTTACATAAAGTTATTAAATAAAGTTATGTTTATCTAAATTAGTATTAAATCTGGAGTTTTAAGTCAAAAAGTAATTAGAATTTAAAAAATAAAAATAAATTAATTTACTATAATTCCAAACGGCAATAAAATAAAAAACCCAGAAGTGGGCTAAATGAGGAGAAACTCTTCACCCCCTCTTCTATCCCCTCCCACCCTTCTTTCCTGTGTCTGTTCTGAATTATTTTATCCATAAGATCTGAAGAAGTCCTGTAAATTTTTTTTCGTGTTTTTTGATTTTTATCAAAAACACATAACAGGATGGAAATAAATTTATAATCCTAAAGTGACCGGTCTGTGTTTTTTTCTTAATGAAAGTATATATATATATATGTGTGTGTGTGTGTGTGTGTGCGTGTTTCATTAAATAGGAAAGACAAATTTTGACTATATAATTTATTTAAGATTCTTTCGAGTTTCCTGATAAGTGTCTTGGTTTCAGGTTGGAATTAGTGGATGAATTTACCAAAATTGTCCTGAGAGCTTTCGGACACATCATAGGCCATCATCAGGATTTGTTTGCATGTGTAAGGTGTGTTTTTTTTTTAAATGAGTTTTGAAAGTTTTTTTTTATAACATAACAAGAATATGCAAATGCAGAGTTGGATAAAAACTGAGTTGCTGATGAATTTAAAAGAGAACGCTATCAACAGAAATAGAATGCTCTCAAGGAATACAGAATTTTTTTTTTTTTTTAAATACAAAAAGCATTTCTAAACAGTATTGCTATTTTCAAAATTAATTCTATTGATTTTAGGTCTTTTGTTTTTATATGTAGGGCTTCTAGGATTTGTAGTCATAGCTTATCAATTTCGTGTGCAATGATAGTGGTGTTTTCAACTAGAATTTTTTGAAACTTGGATTTGGGAATAGAATGAATTTTAATGTGTAAAGCTATGGAGCTAGAGTTATTAAGGTGCATTGTAAGTCATCTAGAAAGAGTTGTAGTGGTAACCCCTGATGATGGCCTATGAAGGGTCCGAAAGTGCTTGGGACACTTTTGGTAAATTCATCCATCAATTCCAACCTGAAACCAAGACACTTATCAGGAAACTCAAAAGGATCTTAAATAAATTATACAGACAAAATTTGTCTTTACTATTTAATGAAACATGCTTAAATGAACAACTGCTGCCTAACTACACATTATATATATATATATTTACTAATCTACTATCTACCAGCATTCACGGTTACCAGAAAAAAGAAAAAGCTCACCAGGAACAAGAGATAAAAATATCTCGAATCACCGCCCGGGCGAAAAAGAAAAAATATCATAGGACAAAAAGAAAGAAAAGGCCAACCCCGTCACACCAGTTGAAAAAAAATCAAGAGATATGCAGTCAGTTGGTCAAAGAAAAATAAAACCCACCGTAAACGCTGCAATGCTACAATTACAAGAGTGCTCAACACTATAATATATATAAAATGATAATAAATAAATATATATTAATCCACAGAAAATATTGTTCAGTAACACTCTCATGATATATATATATATATATATATATATATATATATATATAGGAGAGAGAGAGAGAGAAGAAAAAAGAGAAAGGAAGACATATAGAAGAAGGGAAAGAAATAAAGTATCTTTTTTAATCCGTTGTATCTCATTGCTTAACATCATTGCCTGTGTGATTCACATGATAGATTTTCGAAAAAGAATGCTGATTGAATGATTCAACGGTAATACGATCTTTCTTTGTATACATATTCCCCATTCTGTTTTTGTATTTTCTAAAAAATCCATCGTTGTTCTATCAATACTTGTCTCACAATTTGGAAGTCCTGATGAAGGTTCATTAAAACCGAAAGGTTTTAATGTCGACTTTCCTTCAAATAAATTCATCACTTTTCGCTTACTTGGTTTTTCAATTTTTCTCTGTACTGTCGGATTCCTTTCCCTTATTTACTTTCATATATATATATATATATATATATATATATAATTTACTTCCAAATACTTATATGATAACTACTTTAACAAATAATTTAATGATGCTGTTTATTTTGGATTTGGTGGAGTAGTTAATGGCAACTGATAATTAATGATTATTGCATCATTATTTTATAATAAGCCGTAGTTTCTGTAG
This sequence comes from Sepioteuthis lessoniana, assembly GCA_963585895.1. Lineage (NCBI taxonomy): Eukaryota > Metazoa > Mollusca > Cephalopoda > Myopsida > Loliginidae > Sepioteuthis > Sepioteuthis lessoniana. Next base: position 26,894 of record CAUZXS010004282.1, read on the forward strand.
GACTTACAGTCAAGTCACCCAATGACGAGATTGGTCAGCACTTAGATAGGTAACAGTTAAGTCATCCAATGATGAGATAGTTCAGCACTTAGATAAGTAGCAGTCAAGTCATCCAATAACGAGATTGTTCAGCACTTAAATAGGTAACAACTTAGTCGCAATAAGTACTGCAAGGAACATGAAGCCAGTGTACAAGACTAAACAAAGCTTACTAAATAATTTGTGATTTCTATAGTTTTGGTCATCACCAAGAGAAATCTGCACAGAGATGAGACAAACTTACACACTAACTAGAGAAATTTACACAGGCAAGGAAAATTGATACAAGAGAAATTTATGGAGACAAGAAAAATTGATACAAAAAGAATTTACACAATAATCAGAGAAATTTACACAAACAAGAGATTGCCCAGTCAGCTGCGGCTGTAGAATGCACTGACTGTAGCTCTGCAGAGGGGTAAAACCTCTCACCCCAATGAGTGTCTTGGATATGACACTAAACAATCTGATGGTGAGATTCCAGTGATGCTGGGGCTTTGGGGAATACAGAGCACCCCTTCATTGCCATCGCTCCCAGGTCCACTCTGGCCCGGCATGGTATCACCTGATAGGGCCCTATCTATGGGTTAAATAGAACAGCATACTTATGCTAAACTGAATTGTTTGAGTAAAATGAATAGCTTGAAATAGAAATGTTTTTCACAATTAAACCGTAGTTACATTTAAACTGCTTAACTGAATTATTTCAAATAGAACTGTTGTTTGACATTGAAACTGTATTTACACTAAACTGAATCGTTTTACATAAAATGGTTTTGACATTTAACTGTGTGTAAACAAAATCTGTACCTATACTAAACTGAATTAGCTGAATTAGAACTGTTTGAATAAACAGAATAGTTTGAAATAGAAATGTTTATGACAATTAAACTGTGTACTCATGCTAAACTGAATTGTTTGAAATTGAATTGTTTTGGACATTAAAACTGTACTTATACTAAACTGAATTGTTATACATAACTGCTTGAATAAACTGAATAGTTTGAAATAGAAATGTTTTAGACAATTAAACTGTGTACTCATGCTAAACTGAATTGTTTGAAATTGAATTGTTTTGGACATTAAAACTGTACTTATACTAAACTGAATTGTTATACATAACTGCTTGAATAAACTGAATAGTTTGAAATAGAAATGTTTTAGACAATTAAACTGTGTACTCATGCTAAACTGAATTGTTTGAAATAGAACTGATTATTTATATAAAGATGGATTTGTTGTTAAATAACCTACAAAGGTTGATATACCATAAAATCCAACCAACCAACAAACAAAAGAGGGGCGTGTTCTTGTGGTGTAATGGTTAAAGAGCTGGTCTGCAGAATCGTAGTAAGCAAGTTCGAACTCGCGTTATCACACTTACTTTCAGATTAATACCGTTGGGGAAAAATATAAACCCCCTTATCCTCCAAGCTATCATCACTGCTGTTCTTCTAGAAGGATGGCTTTGGCATTAAATAACCCACAAAGGTTGATATGCTATTAAACAAAGAAATCAAACAAACAAGAGAAATTTACACAGACAAGAAAAATTGATACAAAAAATTTCCACAGAGATAAAACAAATTTTACGCCGAAACAAAAGAAATCTACACAGAAAATTTTTCTTTTTTTTTACAGAGACGAGAGAAATTTTACACAGAAACCTGAGAAATCTACACAGAGATAAGAAAGATTAGATGCCTATATTGTAGACAAATGCATGCAGCCTACACAAAAATCTATTGTGTGCAAAATGTGTACACAAAACAAAGCAACTATTCATCATAGCAAGACACACTAATCATACGTCTTTTTATTCAAAGTTCACATCACAATCCGATATACTCCCACCTTTTTTTTTTTCCCTCATTTACAATATTGCTGATCAGCTTTGATAAGTTTAAAAAGATGGGTATTTAGTAAGCAAGTACCAAGGCAGTCAGCTATTTTCCTCAGGGATGAGATACAGCCCAACCCTCACTCTCTCACACACGTACGTCTGCATGTAGTGTGTGTACAAATACAATCAATGGCACTGTTCCAGTTATTATTGAATTATAGAAACAAAATATGTATTCATTCACAATATGTATAGATTCTGGAAAGGCACCTTACCATGGTGTAACAGTTACCAGGCAAGTCTCAGAAATCAATCACTACCGAGTAGTAAGCTCGAGCCTTGCTAAGTGCTCCATAGCTTGAACTAGACCTGGAGGTCTAATGCTATGAGCAGGCACGCATGCTGGACTCATATTGCACTTAGTGAGTCCAAGTCCCAGCAGGGTCATCTGGTTCACATTGCACTTAGAGACCCTATGACCAACATAGTCCAGCAGGGAATGAGCTGAGACTTGTGCCTGACCTCCCCTTTTCCTACTCCTCCACACTATAAAAAAGAATTTGTATCAAATTTTGTCTAGTAGGAGACAGTGATAAATATTTCTACTAAGTGCTCCATATTGGTGACCTTGTGCCAAATCTAAGGTCTCCATTATTGTTTACATATTAGATAGCTGGTCTTACAAACCAATTACTACTGGAGTTTGATCCTTACTGAGGGCCCCATGCATGTAAGCCTTGTACTAAATCTAAGGACTGATTAGTTTTTGGATGTACCTCATTTCAGTTAAAAGTTATTATCAAATTAATGACTGCTGAGTATTGAGATTGATTCTCACTAAGTGTCCCATGCATGTAAGCTGTACACTAAATTTAAGCCTGGCTTAATTTTTAGGGGTCACCACATCCTAGGGTCAAAGTCCCTCATATTTGTGACCTTGCACCAAATCTAAACTCTGCTTGGTTTCGTTTGTTATTTGGGTTTTTTTTTGTTTTTTACGGAGTGTGGGGGAGAGTACTTCACTGTTTAATGGTTAGAATGCTAGTCTTATAAATCAATGACAATTTAGTGAGTTTGATCCACACTTGGTGGCCTATTCATGTAGCCTTGAGCCAAATCTAATGCTTGATTAGTTTTTTGGCAGAGCAACTCATTGTTTAAACATTAGAAAGCTAGTCTCATAAATCAATGGCTACTGCGTAGTGATTTTGATCCCCACAAAGTGTACCATATTTGTGACCTTGTGCCAAATTTAAAGCCTGTTTAGTTTTGGGGTGCACTTTGTTGTCATTTCAAAGTTAGCAAATGATCATAAATCAATAGATACCAAGTCATGAGTGATCTCCACTAGGTGCTCAATACATTATTAGGCCTTGAGCCTAACTTGATAAAGGACTACATTTTCAATCCTTGGGTACCTTCTCCTGTGATATTAAACAACTCGATATTATGAATTAAATTACCATGACCAGAAAATCCGCCGAACACCTACATACGATATACAGGAACACTGGACAGCTGTTTCGACCTTATTAGGTCTCATCAGCAGTGTATACCATAATCTCCACCACTGGAGATTGAACCAGCAACCACAGATTGCAGTGCTGAAAATCTACAACTGAGCCACCACTTCATATATTGATTTGGCGTTACTTGCGTGCGATATAAATAATTAGCCTCATAAATTAATGGTTACTGAGGAGCAAGTTTGATCCTCACTTAGTGCTGCGTACATATGGCCTTGTGTCAAACCAAAGCCCTGCTTAGGTCTGGATGGTTTGGTATGGTTTGTTTGGGATTTATGACATATCAACCATTGTGGGTTATTTAATGTCAAATCCATTTTTATACATTAAACAGTTCTATTTCAAACAATTCAGTTTAGCATAAGTTTAATTGTCAGAAACATTTCTATTTCAAGCTATTAGGTTAGTCAAAATTTTATTTCAAACAATTTAGTTTTGTATCAGTATAGTTTTTGTCCACACACAGTTAAATGTCAAAACAGTTCTATTTCAAACAATTCAGTTTAGCCTAAGTACAGGTTCAAGATCAAAAACAGTTCTATTTCAAACAATTCAGTTTAGCATAAAAACACAATTTAGTTCTATTTGACCCATAGATAAGAATCTATTAGGTGCTACCACTCCAGGCCAGAATGGACCTGGGAGTGATGGCAATAAAGGAGAACTTCGCATATCCCAAATTTCCAGCATTATGGGAATCTCACCATCAGATTATTTAGTGTTATATCCAGGACACTCATTATGGAGGAGTCTTACCCCTCTGCAGAGGTGCAGTCAGTGTATTCTGCTGCCTCAGCTGACTGGGCAATGCTTAGGTTTAGAGACTTATGGTCAAGAGACCATGAAAAACCATGAATTCTTTGTAAATTCTATCTCAATTCTTGAACCAGCAAATATATGGAAGAGTGGTGGCTCATCTGTGGTTGCTGGTTCAATCTCCAGTGGTGGAGATTATGGTATACACTGCTGATGAGACCTAATAAGGTCGAAACAGCTGTCCAGTGTTCCTGTATATCGTACGTAGGTGTTCGGCGGATTTTCTGGTCATGGTAATTTAATTCATAATACCGAGTTGTTTAATATCACAGGAGAAGGTACCCAAGGATTGAAAATGTAGTCCTTTATCAAGTTAGGCTCAAGGCCTAATAATGTATTGAGCACCTAGTGGAGATCACTCATGACTTGGTATCTATTGATTTATGATCATTTGCTAACTTTGAAATGACAACAAAGTGCACCCCAAAACTAAACAGGCTTTAAATTTGGCACAAGGTCACAAATATGGTACACTTTGTGGGGATCAAAATCACTACGCAGTAGCCATTGATTTATGAGACTAGCTTTCTATCATTTTAATGTATGACCGATAAATGGAATAGAGAAACCTCAGTTTAATCAAGAAATCAAATCATGTTTTTTTTGTTGTTGTTTCAATATATACAGAGGACATATATAACAATGGAACAATATATGTGTGTGTGTGTGTGTGTGTAAGTAGGTTGGCTGACCATAGTTGATGGGGTGGCATGAAGACTCCTTTTTCAATAGCTACTAAACTGAGGTATAAGGGAGGGCACTACTCCTTTTCCTGGATTGCTTCACTTTACCCTTGATACGTACCTTATAATGCTGTGCTAAGCAAGGAGGCACCAAATAGCATTTTCTTCAGTGTTTGGTATGACTCAAACTGGGATTGAACCCCAGTCTCACAAACCATTGGTGAATACTCTACCCACTATGGCAATGAGCTGTTTTATATATATATATATATATATATATATATGTGTATGTGTGTATGTGTATGTGTGTGTGTGTGTGTGTGAGTAAAACAATGCAACCAATAAGATGACTATATGCATATATAACATTACTGTATACACACACACATATATATATATATATATATATTGTAGAGCCCACATATGGCTGAGCAAAAGCAGGACGACCAGCATGAACATACATTCAGCAACTATGTGAGGATACAGGATGTAGCCTAGAAGACCTGCCAGAGGTGACGAACGATAGGGAAAAGTGACGAGAGAGGGTCAGGGATATCCATGCTACCAGCATGACATGATGATGATGATATAGTAGAGGTTTGTGATATATATGTATATATAAAAAAACTTGACTATATATATATTATGTTACATGGTAGTGTCTGTGACCCAAGGTTCCATGCATTTTGCATTCATCAGACAGAGTGAAAATTTTCAAAAAAAAAAAAAAAAGACCACTTAATATGGTTAATTTTTGTTAAAAAAGTGGGGGTTATGTGTGTGTATATGTACCTAAGTTTGTGTGCTATTGAATGTTAGTATGATGGTGTATGTGCTGTTACTCACACTTGTCTGTGTGTGTGTATATATATATATATACGCACACACACACACACACACATACATACTGGCATGCATTTTTACATATATACCCATATTTCTGCTGTCTGTTCTTGAGAAGAGGTGAGACGAAGAAAGAGAGTGTGAGAAGAGAAGAGTGGGTGTGGAGGGGTGTGGAAATAAATTGTTGCCATGAGAATTATTTCTTTTTCTTTAATCCTACCTAACTTAAATGGTAGCTAAAGGTTTATCTGATGTAAATATGAAATGTCTATTTTGCAGTGAATTTTGTTGAGTGATGATGATTAAAATCATCATCACATTACTTATATATATATATATATAATATGATAGTGTTATCAAGGGTTATAGGGTATAGTATTTATGGGCAGATAATAAAAATGAGGTGCCCGTAGAATAATTATCATCGTAGGAAATGGACACGGCGACACGAGTTCAAATCCTGGACAAGGGTGATTGCATTTCACATAGCACTAATACCCTTGGGAAAGGTATGAATCCAATTATTCTCTCTCCATCTATGGGTAAATAGTAGGGCAGACTAGGTTCTTCAGCCTTGGTGAAGCAACTAGTCTAGGAGAAGGAAAACTCTGAATTCAAACCTGTTAAACTCCGCTTAAAAATTGACCTTGTGTCATATCCTGCCTGAGCAGAGGGGTCGGGTAAATATGAGTAGGGCAGACTAGGTTCTTCAGTCTTGGTGAGGCAACTTGTCTAGGAGAAGGAAAACTCTGAATTCAAACCTGTTAAACTCCGCTTAAAAATTGACCTTGTGTCATATCCTGCCTGAGCGGATGGGTTGGGTAAATAGGGATAATAAAAATGATAAGTTTTGAAAATATTCATTGTCTGATGAATAAAAAATACATGAAACCCAGGGTAACAGACACTACCATGTAATGTATATGTAAATGCCCTATCACTGAATTGACATTGAGCACTATCTAACAATATTGCAACATTTGATCCACCATTAACACACCAATTAATCTAGTAAGAACCAGAAATATAACATGACAATATACATATTTATAAAACATGACGATATACATGTGACTGTGTCTCTCTCTATATATATATATACACATACGCACACACATACAGACGACAAAAAGAAATCTCATCTGTAATAAGTAAAGTTGGTGACCTTCAGTCGAGGGTGACCCAAAGGCTCCCTTTTCCATAGCTACAACACCTAGGTGTAGGGGAGGGCGCTACTCCTTTCCCTGGATTGCTCCACTTTACCCTTGATATGTGCCTTATATTGCTGAGTGTATCAAGTACCATTTTTAAAGTCTTTGGTATGACGCAACCTGGAATTGAACCCAGGTCTTCCGGATCATTGGCAAACACTCTACCCACTAGGCCAATGAGCCTATAGTAATAATTGCATCTGTAATAATTGCATTAAAAAGGCAGTATTGTGAAAGAGAGATAGCCATCTTCTGGAAAATTTCCAGATTCCTTCTTGACCAAGTTCAAAAGGAGCTGGAAGCTGCTGATGGGGATCCAACATCAACAGCTAAATCCAAAATGCATGTGCAGGGTCCTAATATCATCGGACAACATAACTTCTTATGAAAAGTCCAAGAAATAATTGATAAAAAAAACACTGGAAAGACAATCAGGGCTATTGCAAAGGATCTCAAGGTTTTATAATGGATTATCAGACAAGTAATACGTGAGAACTAATCCATTATTATTCATTTTTTTATCGAACCTTTTTTTTGGTTATCAGTTTCCATATTGTATTCATTTCTTTAGTTGGTCTACTCAACACAAATGGTTGGTTGGTTGGGTTTTATGGCATATCAACCTTTTTAAGTTATTTAATGCCAAATCCACTTTTAAGCAAATAATCAGTTCTATTTCAAACAATTCAGTTTAGCATGAGTACACAGTTTAATTGTCAAAAACGTTTCCATTTCAAACTATTCAATTAAGTCAAACAGTTCTAATTCAGCTAATTCAGTTTAGTATAAGTACATATTTTGTTTACACTCAGTTAAATGTCAAAACAGTTCTATATTAAACAATTCAGTTTAGTGTAAATAGAGTTTCAATGTCAAAAACAGTTCCCTTTCAAACAATTCAGTTTAGCATAAGCACGCAATTTAAATGTAAGTACAGTTTATTTGTCAAAAACATTTCTATTTCAAGCAATTCAGTTTAGTCAAATAATTCTAATTCAAACAATTCAGTTTAGCATAAGAGTGCAGTTAGGGCCCTATTTATAGAACTATCAGGTGCAACCATTCCAGGCCAGAGTGGACCTGAGACCAATGGCAATGAAGGGGTGCTCCACGTTCCCCAAAGCTCTAGCATCACTGGAACTTCACCATCAGATCTCTTTGGGGAGGTCTTACCCCTCTGCAGAGGTGCAGTTGGTGTATTCTACAGCCCCAGCCAACTGGGAATTAACACAAATGGCTCAACTCTCAAGAGGTATTTCTTTCATGTTAAGCCACCAACAGAATTCAACATGACCAAGAACTGTATGAACTCCATCTCTTATAGTTGCGGTAAAGCATACAAAGGTGAGGCTAGAAGAACATCAAAAAGCAGTAGTATGAGGTAAAATTGAAAAGTCAGGTATGGCAGATCATATATGAAAGGAAAAGGGAAACTATCAGCCCTTATGGGATGAAGTTAAAATAATTGATAGAGAGTAACATAAGAGAATTAGGGCTACAATGACCTGTTGAGTAGACCAATTATATAGATGAATACAATATGGGAACCAATAATCAAAAAGGTTAGATAAAAAAAAAAAAACAACTTATGAGCTCAGGTAAAAAATCATGCATAAAAGGAGTAATTCATTGTGATATAAGAATATTACATTTATAACTGCCAGGACACATAGTGTAACGGTTATAGGCATTGGTTCCCTAAGCTTCTAAGTGACAATCATCTTGAGGTTGCAGGTTCAATCCTGACTGCAGACAAGTAACGATACAGGAATACTTAACACTTGCAGCTGGTTATGGTTAACAGAATCAGAGCATGTGGTCCCCATGGATTAAATAAAGGACAGGGTTCAAAGTTCCGTGTAGGCTCCCGAGTTTGACAAGAAACACCTGAAGAAGGTCAGAGAGCATATCGGCTGAAACGTTGTGAATATAACAATAAAGGTGAAGACAATAGTCTGATAAACCTGAATGATAAAAATTATCAAGCTTCATCTCCGAAATTCAGACACCTGAAGAAGGCTGGAGGACATATCAGCCGAAACGTAGTGAATATAACAATATAACAATAATGATATTTTCATGACAATAGTCCTGAAAACCCTGAATGATAAAAATTAACAATACAAGTCAAAAAAAACTTTTACAGTTCAAGAAATAACCACAAGTACATCAAACTCAGAGAAATGATAGCAAAAGTTGGGGTTCTATTGTCTAAACCCAAGTCCAGTTGGCTGTTGGAGGGGGGGGGGCTGTAGAATACAATAACCCCTAACAAGTGTCCTGTATTTGACACTAAACAATCTGATGGTCAGGCTCCAGCTTTGAGGAATGTGGAGTACCTTTTCATTGCCATCACGCTGACCCAGAGCGTTAGGATCCTGTTAGGATCCTAGGGTCAAATAGAACTGTTTGATATTTTGAATGAGTGCAAACAAATAACTTATGCTAAGTGTATCTCCAAAATGTGTTTACAAATCATAAATATCTAATATATGTATGTAAAAACAGGATTTGGCATTAAATAATAAAAAATGGTTAATATGCCATAAAACCAAACCAATTGTCTCATAATTTCAGGAATGGCTCACAATCTTAGCAAATATAACAACGGCTGAGAGCCATGGGGAATTTATCATCTGTGAATTTGTCACAGGTAAATTTATTACCAAAAAATTCCTAGTATCTATTATTATTACCATTACTAAAAAAAATTCCTAGTATCTATTATTATTACCATTACTAAAAAAAATTCCTAGTATCTATTATTATTACCATTACTAAAAAAAAATTCCTAGTATCTATTATTATTACCATTACTAAAAAAAAGTTCCTAGTATCTATTATTATTATTACCATTACTAAAAAAAATTCCTAGTATCTATTATTATTACCATTACTAAAAAAAGTTCCTAGTATCTATTATTATTACCATTACTAAAAAAAAGTTCCTAGTATCTATTATTATTACCATTACTAAAAAAAATTCCTAGTATCTATTATTATTACCATTACTAAAAAAAAGTTCCTAGTATCTATTATTATTACCATTACTAAAAAAAAGTTCCTAGTATCTATTATTATTACCATTACTAAAAAAAAGTTCCTAGTATCTATTATTATTACCATTACTAAAAAAAAGTTCCTAGTATCTATTATTATTACCATTACTAAAAAAAAGTTCCTAGTATCTATTATTATTACCATTACTAAAAAAAATTCCTAGTATCTATTATTATTACCATTACTAAAAAATATCATCAAGTCACGCTATTAGTACGGATATCCCTGACCCTCTCTTGCCATCCCTTCCTATTGTCCATTGCTCCTGGCAGGTTTTCAGGGCTACATCCCGTATCAGCACAGAGCTGCTGTATGTAGCTTTGAGCTGGTCGTCCTGCCTTTCCTCAGCCATGTGAAAGGGTCCACAGGAGTACGTCACTTATGAACTCGTCCCTACTTCTCTAGCAGTTTACCACATGTCTGGTTCATCTAATTTTGATAGTTTTTGTGATGGGTGGTAAGTGGCCTTACAGCTGCTACTTTGTGGGGTGCTACCTCCAGAAAAAATATAAATAAAGATAACTATTGAAAAGTCATATTGTCTTTGATGGAAGCAACACAGATACTACACTCTGATCCAAAGAAGAAGTATTGGTTTGGTTTGGTGGGTTTTATGGCATATCAATCTTTGTAGGTTATTTAATGCCAAATCCATTTTTATGTAAATAATCAGTTCTATTTAAAACAATTCAGTTTAGCATAAGTACACAGTTTAATGGTCAAAACATTTCCATTTCAAATTATTCAAGCAGTTATATGTAACAATTCAGTTAAGTGTAAATATAGTTTTAATGTCAAAAAACAGTTCTATTTCAAATAATTCAGTTAAGCATAAGCACGCAGTTTAAATGTAAGTACGGTTTAATTGTCTATTTCAAGCTATTCCGTTTACTCAAACAATTCAGTTTAGCATAAGTACACTGTTAGTTCTATTTAACCCATAGATAGGGCCCTATCAAGTGCTACCAGTCCGGGCCAGAGTGGACCTGGGAGTGATGGCAATGAAGGGGTACTCCGCATTCCCCAAAGCTCCAGCACTGCTGGAACCTCACCATCAGACTGTTTAGTGTCATATCCAGGACACTCTTTACGGGGTGGGTCTTACCCCTCTGCAGAGGTGCAGTCGGTGTATTCTACAGCCCCAGCAGACTGGGCAAAGAAGAAGTATTCATCCATACTTAAATCATTATTTTTGATTGATATGGTATCCAGATAAATACGTTGCCAAAGATTATGCTGTAAAAGGGTTTTAAAAAAGGCATATTTACAATACAAGTCAAACAAACTTTTAAGTGAAAGAAGAGTTAAAAATATAATAAAAGAAATAATTCCCACCTCTGGAGGCAGGTTCAAGGCTTGTGGTCCCCCAAGTCCTGGTGCTGAAGTTGTAGTTGAGCTGGTTACTCCAACAACCCCAGGTCCTCCGCTGTTAGTAGGGGTCGCACATGGTGTCCCTATCAAGCTGCCAGTGCCACCACCAGCATTGCCACCGCCAACCCCTGTCGAAGAAATCGACTGAGGGTCAGCAAAGTCTGCTGTGGTCGTTGCTGATGATGCAACTGAAGTTGGCGATGTAGTCATGACTTCACCCGATGGGTGCCGGTGGTGAGAGGAGTGTCGATGTGTTTGTGGGAGACAAGGAGGTCGTTGGAGGGGTGAAGTTGCTTTGGTGGAACCGTAAACTCGGATCTTTTCATCGTCATCCGATTCGAAGGCATCGTCAATAGAAAAAGAACTTGAAGCCATTACTCAGTGAGAAATGGTTGGTGGTAAGAGTGTGAGCATAATTGAGGGGTTGGTAAAAATTAAAAGAAAATATGGGGAGAAAGAAAGAGAGGCAATGAATTCTAAATAGATAGAGATGAATAAAAAATTTTAAGAAAATGTTGGGGGAAAGAAAAAAAAGGCAATGATTTCTTAATAGATTGAGATGAAAACCCTGAGATAGATATGAAAAAACTCAGAGAGATAAACACAAACACATATTGTATAAAAATGTGACCCTTATATATTCTTTGTAAATATTTTTGGCCTTCAGTTACCTCAAGTTTTAAACCAAGTTCTATATAAATGAAGATTAAACAGATAGATATTAAACATTGATATCTATCATTATCATATTGATGATAATTATTATTATTATTATATAATTATTATATTCATTTGGTTAACTTGCTTTGTATAGACAATTATGTGCAAGTTGAAAATCCAATGCCCATCAACAGACAGCATTAAACAAGACAAAATTTATAATAATTAACTATACCTATCTATGTATAATTAATATATTATTATCATCAATATTCTTACTATTATATTTTTAATTATTAGTTATTTTTTTATAAGTTCTAAGTTTGTAAGTCTCCAGTATATCACATTAAAAACATCTATTTGCCTTCCAACTTTATTTTGATTTTTGTAGTGATTGTTTATTTTTTATAAATATTCTGTGTATATTTTTCTATCGTTACAACTCAAAATATCTCTCCGTTTATGATATATCTTATTTTAAATTATCATTTCAAAATTATTATTATTTATATTTTGATATTTTAAAATATTTCTTCTTTCTTGAAGGTTAAATACCTCTTGAAATAAATTCAAAACTAATAAATTAAATTTGATAATGCACAATATACGTTATCACAGACTAAATTTTTTTTTATAATTTAATTTTGATTTGTGATAAATTTCAAATGGTTTTATCCTAAACTTTCATAAGTTTAGAATTGGAATGCCATTTTATCTGGGACAAACTATTGTATCACTGGGGCGAGGTGTGCCATGACATATTGGCTAACATACTGGACTGTGATATTGTAGAATTGGGTGGAAAGTGTGTACTTTTACAATGTTGAATTTTTAATGATATGTCAGAACGCAAATCTAGAGTTTATATCAGAAAACTTGTTCCAAAAAGAGGGAAAAAATAATTTCAAAGAAAAAAAATATTATCACAAAGGTTATTCATTTAATATATATATATAATTTATACAAGGAAGTAAACATATATCTGTTGAGTTGGGCATCTTATGGTTAATGAGCTAGTCTCTCAGACCAATGACTAAGAAACAAAGTTGATTCTA
>CAUZXS010004283.1:0-127500 GCA_963585895.1 Sepioteuthis lessoniana
GACAAAAAACCTGGCTTCAATTCCCTCGCCCTGCTCACCCTGGAAGGCCTGCATCTATGATTCAACCGACCTGCAATTCTGAACCGAACTGCCCCAAACTGACACCACTCAAAAGTCTTTGCTTACATAATAATCACCTTAATTATTTCTTTCAGTGATGATATAATGGCACGTGTCTTTAAGTTTCATGCATGACGTCATCACTCAAACCAACAAACTCGCCCTCAATTTGTTTACGTTTTAAGATCCAGCCTTGAAGATACGAATTCAAAACAACCTGTCAACTGAATAATCTGCCAACACGGGCGATAATTATGCCCTATGACCTTCGCAACTTACATTTTCATTCAAAGTTTCTAGCTAATTACAATTCAACAATACAAATAGAAAATTTACTAAATAATTGATAACCATTGTTAATCATATTAGAAAAAATACAAATCTCCGAAAAGCCAAAAGTATTTTTAAAAAAAAAGACAAACAAATATAAATATGTTAGCAGTTTATTTATTTTTATTTTTTATTTTATTTCTATAGACAAATGATAGAGCAGACTGCTCTATTTAACCTTGATATAGTTACCTTAAAGATCTTCAAACCTGTAAATATTAGCTTCAAATGACTTATCTATTTTTCTATCTATCTATCTATCTTTCCAAGTTCATTCCTATCAATCTCTCAATATTCTATTCCTATCTAAGTCTTTGGCATATCTATCATTCTCAATCACCTCTTCATCCCTCTCTCTCTCTCTCTCTCTCCCTCTCAATCCCATATATATATATATATATATATATCAGTTTGTTCCTTCATATCTATCTATCCATCTATCTATCAATATTGTATTCCAATCTAAGTCTCTGGCATATATATCAATCTCAGTCTGCGCCCCATCTCTCTCTCTCTCTCTCTCTCTCTCTCATATATATATATATATATATATATAAGAGAGAAATGGGGCGGAGACTGAGAGTGATTTTTTATTTTGCCCATTAGATTAGTAACCCCTTTCCACTTAGGCTTGTTTTTCGGTGTTTTCGGACACCGAAAAACAGTCGGCCTCCACTTTGTGGACGGAGGATGGGAAGGCAAACAAACAGGTAATTTTTTCCTTTGTTTCGTCTTTTGTATATTTCAGGTTTTTTTCCCAGGCTCTAGTAAAGCTGGGGCTCTGGGGAATATATAGTACCGCTTCGTTGCCATCATTCTGTAGTCGGAGTGAGTGAATGAATTTTCGGTCCCCGACAATTTTATGTTGAGTTTATGTTATGGGTTTAGTTTAAAGGTTGTATATAGGGATAATATAGGAACATGGATAAAGTAGTAAATGAAAGAAACCAATGAAACAAATGAGTAAAAGATATGAAACAAATGAAACGAGAAAAGGTTGTAAAACGGCGCGGACAAAAAGAACATTTAAACCAAGGTGACGAACAAAAACAAATTTATATTCTACAACAATAAAACTTACATTGATACATAAAAACTATTTCTAATTCTACTAACACTAATAATAGTGTGTGTACATGTGTGTGTGTGTGTGTGTGTGTGTCTAACTCAACTAAGCTATAAAAGGATTACATATTTAAAATGTCCTTTTTTTATGATTAGAAACGGGCAGTTTCTCTGAGACTGGAAAGCGTTTCATAATCAATGTATATTTTTAATGTCTGCGAGGCCCATCCATGTTATTGCTTTTCTCTCCTGTTGATTCACGCTGGAGGGAGTGTGTTGCTGCAGCGAAGAAATTTGGTAAAAGAGAACAAGGGTGTTTGAAGACGACGTATTTATAGAAAATTCGCGTCTTGTAGGTGGCTCAAAACGCAGGACTAGAATTTACGCGCGGACGTAGTTTTAAACATGTCATGTGGTTCTTCTGGCCAATGGTTTCCCGAGACTGAATATGTGAGCGTCCGTCATCTTTGTGGGAACGAGTGGCATACCGCCCAAAATAATTTATAGGAGTGTAAAGTCCATTCTTGCCCGAAGTGGTAGCCCCTGATAGGGTCCTATTTGTTAGTCAAATAGAGAGGTTTGACATTTACACTGAGTGCAAAAAAATTAATTATGTTAAATCATCATCATCATCATATCGTGCTGGCAGCACGGATATCCCTGACCCTCTCTCGCCACTCCTCCCTATCGTTCATCGCCCTAGGCAGGTCTTCAGGACAACAACCTGTATCCTCACATAGCTGCTGAATGTACGTTCGTGCTGGTCGTCCTGCTTTTGCGCGGCCGTGTGTGGGGATCCATAAGAGTACATCTCTTATGAGTTCATCTCTGCTTCTCCAGCAATGTCCTGCATGTCTGGTTCGTCTAACTTGAATAGTTTTCGTGATAGGGGGCAGGTGGCCGTACAGTTGGTGTCTTGTGGGGTGTTGCTGCCAGGACTTGTTCAGGATTGCACGCAGCGTTCTTGTGTAATTGCCGTCTAGTTTCTTCTCCAGCCGTTTTGTTAGCGTCCATAGAACCGGTTAATCATTTATTTTTGTGTAAACAAATGAGTGATATTTGATATAATTGTTAGTGGTAAGTAGCAATACTTGAAAGAATTTACTGTGTAGAAACAATATAAATTTTGCTATGTGAACAAATTAGTTTTAACTTATAAAAAATTGAAACTACTGACAAGCTAATATGTTACATATCATCATCATCATCAAGTCGTGCCCCTAGCACGAATATCCCTGACCCTCTCTCGTCACTTCTCCCTATCGTTCATCGCCTCTGGCAGGTCTTCAGGGCTACATCCTGAATACTCACATAGCTGCTGAATGTATGTTCGAGCTGGTCGTCCTGCTTTTGCCCGGCTATATGTGAGGGTCCATAGGAGTACATCACTTATGAGCTCGTCCCTGGTTCTCCAGCAGTGTCCTGCATGTCTGGTTCGTCTAACTTGAATAGTTTCCGTGATGGGAGGCAGGTGGTCGTATAGTAGGTGCTTTGTGGGGTGTTGCCTCCAGGCCTTGTTCAATATTGCTCGCAGCATTCTTTTGTAATTGCCGTCTAGCTTCTTCTCCAGCCGTTTTGTTAGCGACCATGTAGTGGATCCATACTGCAGTATCGATACGACAGCTACCTGGAAGAAACTGCGTTTCATATATATATATATATATATATATATATATATACATATATTCAAATGTGAGCGAGCAAATGACTGATTTTAAATGGTTATCGTTATATTGTAACACTTGAAAACTGCGCGCAAAAATGAACATTTGTTCAAGAATGTTATCGACAAACAATTCATAGATCAAATAATTAATATAAATGTGTAGAGGTTTTGGCATGAGATAACTTGCAATGGTTGATATGCCATAAAACCAAACAAAATGAGTGGATTCGTTAAATAATATTTTATATTATCCGATTTATATGTAAGTTGGCGCCAGGACTTGTTCAATATTGCTCACAACATTCTTGTGTAATTGCCGTCTAGTTTCTTCTCCAGCCGTTTTCTTAGCGCATATGTCGTGCATCCATACAGCAGTATCGACACGACAGCTGCCTAGAAAAAACTGCGTTTTATATATATATATATATATATATATATATATATATATATATATATATGAGCGAACAAATGACTGATTTTAAATGGTTATCGTTACATAGGAACACTGCGTGCCAAAATGAGCTTTGGTTCGTTAAAGAATGTTATCAACAAAATATTCATTGATCATGTAATATAAATGTGTAGAGGTTTTGGCATGATATAACTTGCAATGTTTGATATGCCGTAAAACCAAACAAAATTCTGTAATTCTTTTATTTGTCTTAAATTATCGTTTATTCTCACCTAGTTTCATAGTATCAATTAATCCTATTTAATACAAATATTTAGGACCATGTTTTCCGTTTCAAGTATTCCAATCCAATACAAATAATTTTCAAACAGATCTATTTTACGAGTGGATATGATCTTAATAATTACAGCAACTCCTGTGGAATGATGATTTGGTAGAAGATATCGTTTGACAAGTAGTTTATCATATTTACCAACCCCTCCGCTCGAGCAGGATATGACAGAGTATCAATTTTTTAAGCGGAGTTTAACAGGTCTGAATTCAGAGTTTTCCTTCTCCTAGACTTGTTGCCTAACCAAGGCTGAAGAACCTAGTCTGTACTACTATTTACCCATAGCTGGAGGGAGAATAATTGGATTCATACCTTTCCCAAGTGTATTAGAGCTATGTGAAATGCAATCAGTCTAGGCCAGGATTTGAACTCGTGTCGCCGTGTCCATTTCCTACGACGATAACCATTACACCACGGGCACCAAGTAGTTTATACATTTTACCGACCCCACTATATTGCCAGAATGTGACACAAGGTCATTATTAAAGCGGAGTTTAAAAGGTTGGAATTCATCTTTCAGACTGATTGCCTTTCCAAGAGTAAAGAACCCAGTCTGCCCAAATATTTAGCACTTACTAGAGGTAGAAAAATCTGACTCATGCCTTCCCTAAAGAGTATTCGGGCTATGTGAAATGCAAACATTCTCGTCCATGGTTTGAAATCCTGTTGACGTATCCATCAGCCATGTCGATAATAATTACTCAACGGTAGGGTAGAATGTGGAAAAATAATTTTCTCATCTCGTTAGATTGATGTGTGATCAACATGGGATCATTTGAAAATATGACTTTATTAGACAAAAAGCCACGTGATCAGATTATCCAAGAAGTTTCGAAATAAAATAATTACATTCTGTTAAAAGTCGCCAAATTGAGCAAATCGAATTTCATCTCTGCTTTGATTCAAGTCTCCCTGTTTACTTTGACGATTATTATGAAATTGAAGTCAGCAACAAATAAATATAATATGTGCTCGTACCAATATGCCTGAGTTATTTTTCTTCCAAAGTAGAAAACAAAAAATAGTTCCGTTTACAGTTGAACGAGATAGCTATCAAAATTGATCTTGAGTCAAATCCTTCTCGTCGAGCCGGGTTTAGATAAATATATGCACCTGGTTTTAATGAAATATAAACTTATATGAATAATATTAGTTTATGATTATATCTATGGCTTTTATTTAAAAAGAAACGAAGAGTTTTAACCAGTATTTATTAGCTATCTCCTTAATATCGAGAATTTTAAGGATTATATAATCACGCTTAACTCTCTCACAGACACTACAAAAACCATTAATTCCCAAGTTGGACTGGAAAGAGTACTTTATTCCTTCATTTGTAAAAATGCAGAAGAAATAAATATAGTTTGGATCATGATATTCCATATATGAACAAGATAGCAACAAAAGCAGGGTATAAAAAGCGAATCTGCGACAGAAGAAAGTGGCTGGGCGGTGATTGGCGTAGTGGTAAGTTCGCACAACGAAAAATAAATCCTAAAAAGATACCAAACAATCCGGTTCAGTGTTGAGTTGGATGTAATAGGAAAGATGAGGTAACACCTTACTCTTCGGAGCTCAAGAATTGTAGCCTCATCACTTGGCAGTTTCAGAGTGAAAAAAAATCTTTTAGTCGTACCAGACTGCAGAGGATCAAGTCGGTGTATTCTAATCCTCTGAGTGGGTATATGTGTGTATGTTTGGTTTGACTTTTTTTTGTTTTTTATTGCATATACACCGTTGTGGGTTATTTTATGCCAAATCATGTTCATATATTGACTATATATGATCTGTAAAAACATTTTGTTGATACAATTTTAGATAAGCTAAATCCACTTTATATATTGAATATATGTGATTTGTAAAAACATTTTGTTGATACAATTTTAAATGAGCTAAATCCACTTCATAAATTGACTATATATGATTGGTAAAAACATTTTTGATACAATTTTAAACAAGCCAAATTCTGTTCATATATTGACTATATATAATCTGCCAAAAAAGTTTTGTTGATACAATTTTAAACAAGCCAAATCCATTTCAGATTTTGACTATATGTGATTTGTAAAAAAAAAAAATTGTTGATAAAATGTTAAACTAGCCTAAACTCCTTCTGCGAGCACATTTAAATAGTTTCAAATATTTCTAACACATCTAATTCTATTTACTGTTAATAATCTGTTTGCATATAATTAAATGGATATACATATATGATTTGTTTGTGAAGAATATGTAGATAATTTGATTTTTAAATGAGTTAGAATTATCATTGCACATTAATTCTGTTCTTGTTTTTCCGTATTAAATTGGTTTCACTAATTCCTATCAAACACTTATAATTTTATTGAATATTAAACATTTGCTTATATACAGTAAAGTGGTTACAAGTATTGCTATTTAACACTAATTATTCTATTGAACACTACTCATTCATTTGCCCTCAGTAAAATTTTTCTAGATATTGCTATTTATCACTAACATTTGTTTAAACATCAGTCATTTTCTCACACAGTTCTATTTCTAACAATTAAAGTTAGTATAACTTATTCGTTTATACACAGTTGAAATGGCCAAATAGTGTTTTTGACACACGTATATGACCCAATCAGGTGCTACCAGTTCGAACCAGCAAGGGCCTGAGATCGCAATGGTAAAGAGGGAGTATTCCATACTCCTTAAAGCCTCAAGATTGAACCCTCAACATCTGGTGGTTTATTGTCATATTCGTGACACACGTTGAGGGAGTCTAACTCCTCGGCAAAGACGCAATCAGTTTATTCTACGCCCTCAGCCAAGTGTGCTGGTGTGTTTGTTTGTGTCTATGTGTACCATAGGAGCAACGTTTTGTGCTGTAAAGAAAGTAGTCCGCAGAAAATGAAATACTCAAACTCAGATCAGGGAAGAAAATATAGCAGTCGTTTTTATTCACCTATGATCACTGCAACTCGAAAAGTTCATTTTAGTTGCGTCCTTCTTCTACCTTCCTCCCGGTGGTGACAAGGGGTAGGTGAGAGCTTACTGTTTGACACTCACCTGTCATAGCAGATAGGTCGTAGCAGACTGGGGTAGGACGGGTCGGGGCCTCCGAAACTTTTAACGCACCCGTTTTGACAACTGCCTTCAACTCTGCCAAAATCTCATTACTTGTTTTCTTATATACAGATTTTGGAGAACAAATCGAAGATCCGCGAATGTTCGATGTCACTAATGAAGCACGTGATAATACATCTGTGATTATTTTAAAATCACGTCTAACTTTGCAGGTCATTCTGCCCGCACGCACTAGTCTCGTGACACCTTCACTGATTGACGACAGCGCCCGTCCGTAATATTACACATGTGTGTGTGTGCGTATGTCTGTGTGGTTGTGTGATGGTATATGGGTTACTCTATGCATGTTAGAGAGAGTCAGAGAAAGAGAGACAGAGAGTGAGTGAGAAAGAGGGAGTCAGCTTAGTTTGGCCCTGTTTGGTTTGATTTTATGGCACATCAAACATTGTATGTCATTAAGACCAAATCCATTTTTATACATATAATCAGTTCTATTTCAAACAATTCAGTTTAGTATAAATATAATTTTTTGGTTTGCACACAGTTAAATGTTAAAACAGTTCAATCAAAAATAATTCAGTTTAGTATAAGTACATACTTTCAATGTTAAAACTGTTCTCTTTAAAATAATTAAAGTAAACATAAGTACACAGTTTAGTTCTATTTGACTCATTGATAGGACCTTATCAGGGGCTCCCAGTCTGAACCAGATTTGACCCGCGAGCGATGGCAACGAAGGGGTACTCCACATTCCCCAATGCTCCAGCATTACTGGAATTTTACCATCGGATTGTTTAGTGTCATATCCAGGACAATCTTAGACAAGGGTCTGGAACCAGTCGGTTTATTCTACATTCAACAAGGCAAGAGTGAGTCAGAGAGCAAGAAAGAGAGAGAGAGAGAGAGAGAGAGAGATGATGATGATGATGATGATGATGATGATGATGCAGAAATATTTATTCATTCGGCATAATAATTAGAGACGTATTTTTTCTATTCAAAGTAATTTTTTTACGAGTTTCATTAGATACTTATTGGAGAGAAGCAGTAAATGATAACGGAAAAACTGAATAAATAAATAAATTGTTTTCGGGGTTGTCATAAAAATGAAATTAGGAATGACAGTCTTTATGAATCTTTAAAATGTAGGAACGTAAAACGTCCGAATGATGATATTTATTCAATCTACGAATTAGAAAATTAGAAAAGATCAAAGTAAGGAATTAAATATTAATTATTGATAACTAAATTAAATAAAGTAATTTAACTAAACAAATCAAGTAGAATCATACTTTACTTAAATAATAATTGTTGATATACGAAGATCATTAAATAAGTTTCCAGACTTTTTTTCGTACGGGCACCTTTATAGATAGTACGCCCGAGCGGAGGGGTTGGGAAAAAAATTGGAGGTGCCCGTGGTGTAGTCGTTATCGCCGTAAGAAATGAACGCAGCGATACGAGTTCAAATCCTGGACGAGACCGATTGCATTTCACATTGCATTAATACCCTTGGGAAAGGTATGAATCCAATTATTCTCCCTCCAGCTATGGGTAAATAGTAGGACAGACTAGGTTCTTCAGCCTTGGTGGGGCAACTAGCCTAGGAGAAGGCAAACTCTGAATTCAAACCTGTTAAACTCCGCTTAAAAATTGACCTTGTGTCATATCCTGCCCGAGCGGAGGGGTTGGTAAATAGTACCTTTATAGATCGTACGCACATGAAACAATAGTACCCTTCGAAGAAATCCCCTCTGGCTGCAATGAACTTGTTGTACCGTTCCAACAACTTCTGGAAGGCCCCATCGAAGTCCTCTTGTGTGAGCGCGTCAATGACCTTCGTCACAGCCTCTTTCATCTCCTCAATTGTCTCATAACGACAGCCTTTGATGTTAGGGAATAACCAAAATCACAGGGAGCAAGGTCTGGACTATAGGGAGGCTGAGGAGCTGTCTTGATGCCCATCTTGGTCAAATAGTCTGTGACAAGGATGGAGTTGGGCACTAGCGCATTGCCCGGCTGGAAATGCCACTGACCCGATTAGAAGAGTGCTGGCCTCTTCCGACTAAATCTCTTCCTGAACTCACTTAAACCTCAACATAGTAACCCTAACCCTCATCCTAACCCTTTGGCCAATAAACTCTGGTGTATTGACTTCCTTACTCCTCCCACACCTCTCATTATCCCTCAGAGACTCCCTGCCTTCCTTGAATCTCTTATGCCACTCAAAAACTGATGATTGATTCATGCAACATGGTCGAAAAGCAGTCTGAAGCATTGCATACGTTTCTGTTTAAAACAGAATTTTATTGCATATCGTTCTTCGAAATTGTCCTCACGTCCAGATTGCATTTTTGAAAATCACCAGCTGTGACAATCTTTAGTAGGGTGTATTGCAATTCCTTTTTTAGCTGTTTATTTGAACCTGGAATCATAAAAATTGGTCAGTCATCTCATAAGATGTATAGCAATAACATACTGAAAATTTTAAATGCCAGTACAAAAAAGGTCAGGAAACTTATTGAATGTACCACGTATGACAAATTTTTATTACGTTAAAAGATAATCACAATCGCTGATAGAGACGATGAGTCTATAAAATAAATGGTTCCATGGTTGACTTTGTAAGTTGGATAAAATAATTGTCTTTACTTACATATGTGGGTATGAGTGTGTACGTATATGAATGATAGACCGTGAGATTTGGTTTTTGCTTTCATTAAGTGATGATGATAAGAGAAATTTTGCAAGTCTCCCTTTTGAATCTTAATTGCGGCTCTGCTGCTGGTTTAATGACCTCTCGTGAAAAATCTTTTTGGGTTGTAGACGGAATGACTTTTTGGCCGTGGAAGAAATGAATTGAATGACCGACAACTGACCTGGTTGATTCTAATTCTTCGTTATTTATACTTTTGTTGTTGATCAAAAAATAGTTTTTTTTTACAGATTCGTATTTTTACTTATTTATTTTAAAACCTAAATAGTTTCTGTTAATTAGTTTCCCATCCTGTTTTTCTAGAATATTCTTCTTCTATGTTTTTAGATGATTGGTTGAAAAATATAAAAATGCAACTTCAATGCTAATGCAGTTTTGATCCAAAATTTCTAATATGTTCTTATTCTATGTTTTTGTTGATTATTTTAAGGCTAAGCAAATGTGTATTCTATAAGTTAGATATGGCATTAACGATTAAATCTGACGTATGTATCAATTCATTATTTCCGCCACAGATGTGTCTTTAGTTAATTTTTAAGTGAATTAAAAGTGGTTGGAATTAAGACTTTTTCTTCTCCTAAAATGGTTGTCTAACCAAGGTTAAATAACCCAGTCTTTCGTTCTATTTAACCATAGCTGGAACGGGTAGAAGAGAGGGATTCATACTTTACTTAGATGCATTTGTGTGGAGTGAAACACAAGGAGCTTCGTCCAGGATATATACTGGTATTATGGATTCCATTCCCTACGACGATAACCGTTACACTATCAGTGAATTCTAATACTGGATGTGGACCGTTTTGATGCCAGTATAGGCGCAGAAGCACGCACAGAAATGAGCATTCATTCACATAGATTGAATGCATTGCAAACGATTTTAAATACTGGATGTCTCCGGAAATCAGACAAAAAAAAACGTCTGAATTATTAAGATAGATACATCTATAAGGAAAGTTATGAGAATTCTTTTACAAATACGAACCCACGGAAAAAAAACAAGCAAAAAATATAATATACAAACAAACGACAAGCAAAAACAAAACGAAAACAGACAACAAGCAGACCTCAATTATTTATTGTGTACCGTTTTCCACTGGCGTCTCATTTTTTTTTTTTTTTATTTCTTTTTTTTTTTCCTTTTGAAGACATTCTCTATTTATTTTCTGTCTAGCAAAGGATATTTCTTTCATTTTATTTCTTTTTTTTTCAGACCTTTTTTTTATCTTATTGTTTTTATGCGATGGTAACATAATTCCTAATGTTGCCGGAGAATATAAAGAGGCATTGATTATCTTCTAGTCTCCATTTTGTCTTTTGTATTTTTGTTTCTGTGTTTTTGTAAGCAGAAATTATATATCTGATATCGCGACCAGTAGTATTTACTTGACCAGGATATTGTTCTCAGCACTTTATTTCTTTCTTTTATTTTTTATTTTTATTTATTTGGCAGTTGGAAGGAAATACTTAATTTCTTTTTTCTTTGATTGCGTAGACGATGGGTAAAAAAATATCTATTAAGGATTGCGGCGGTCAGATTGTAAATAACGTAACGAGTAAGGAATACGATCGGCGGGAAAAGGGAGTAAAAATGATGGCGGCTTCAGCGGAAATTAACTGAAACGTTACGGGTGAAGATAAAAACAAAAAAGAAGTAAAGAGAGATGTAAAATGACAAGCATGAAGATAGTTAGATAGATAGATAGATAGATAGATAGATAGATAGATAGTGAGTGTGTGTGTGAGAGAGAGAGAGCGAGAGAGAGAGAGAGAGAGAATGAGTGTGTGTGTGTGTGTGTGAGAGAGAGAGAGAGTGTGTGTGTGAGAGAGAGAGAAAGAGAGAGAGATGGAAGATGTTAAACAGGAAGGGAAGAGAAATGTAGGATGACAAACAGGAAGTAAAGTGTGATTTAATAAAAACAGGAAGTAAGATAAAATACGAGATGACTAACCGGAAGTAAAGTGTAAGAAACAAACAGGAAGTAAAGAGATGTAAGATTACAAACCGGAAATAAAAAAGAGATGTAAGATTACAAACCGGAAGTAAAGAGAGATGTTCAGTAAAATCAGGAAATAAAAACGGATTTCATAATAGCAGGATCTAATGAAAGATATCAAACCGGAAGTAAAGTGAGGTGGAAGAAAAAAAAGGAAATAAAGAAAGACACAGACTAATAAATAGGAAGTTAAGAGCTATATAAAATGACAAACAGGAAATAATGTGATAGGTAAGAGAAAAAAAAAAGAAGAAAGGTTTTAGTGTGGAGTTGTTTTGTTTTATGGCATTCAACCCTTGTGGTTTATTTAATGACAAATTATCTTTATACTCTAAATATATATATATATATGTATGTGTGTCTGTGTCTGTGTGTCGGTTGTGTATGTGCAATTGGAAAGTAGATAATATTACTTTTAAACGAGTCACAGCTAATCTGTAAGATATGATTCCGTAAATGTCAGCTACAAGACCCAATCAGCACAAGTCTTCGCTGATGGAAGTCACACGAAAGAGGGTCCTTGTGTTGTATACTCATATGCATGCATGCATAAATATAATAACACAACAATAAAGACGCAATGATTTTGGAGGTGCCCGTGGTGTAATGGTTATCGTTGCAGGATGTGGACACGACGACACGAGTTCAATTCCTGGACGAGCCTGGTTACATTTCACATAGCACTAATACTTGGAAAGGTATGAATCCAATTATTCTCCCTCCAGCTATGGGTAAATAGTAGGACAGACTAGGTTCTTCAGCCTTGGTAAGGCGACTAGTCTAAGAGAAGGAAAACCCTGAATTCAAACTCCGCTTAAAAATTGATCTTGTGTCATATCCTGCCCGAGCGGGGGGTTGGGTAAATAGGATAGAGATGCAACGATAAAGGACGATATATATATACCTCTCTCTTTATTTGAATATGTTGTGCGTGAGAGAGAGTTGGAGACCGAACAGGACTGCAATATATTGACCCCCACTCTTATGGCCATCACCGTCTCTTTCCCGCTCTCCAGTGCTGCTCAACCGGAGACCCGGGGGCCTACTCTGCTTGGTGCGGCTTCCTCCACCGCATCTTGTCTCTAACTCATCTGATCTCCAACTAGTCTCCAAACTAGTCTCACCAAGTTATATAATAGTTCCATCGCCCACTCAATATCTTTGGAATGGCATGTTTGATCGTCATCAAGCGGAAATAACTGTCATGCAGTTCACATGTCACTCTCTTCAGGTGCACCAGTCTATGACTATACCATGGGGTTTTACCTTGTCCCATATTGTCAGCCAAGCCCGCCTGTAAGAGGTTTCTAGGAAATGCTACACTTCTGAATTTATTTTATTTTATAGTTGTATTTCGCTTTTGATTAACCACCACACTTTCTCCTACCACATGTTTAGCTCTGTAAGAGCCAAACTAGCGTGTTTTAAGTTACGTGACCAGTTCGGTTGTCAGGTCATGAACTGCGCAGACACTACGATAAAGTTCTGCATTAAAACGTGTCGCCACCTACGGTCAACATTTCGTCACTTAGGTGGGTCTAACCCCATGTTTAGAAGGGCAATCGGAGAATTCTACAGATTTAGCTGACAAGGGGAAAACTAGGTAAAGAGTAATGTCTGAAAAGAAACAGCAAGTATAGAGGGATGTCAGGCAGAAAAAGGAATTAAAGAGAAATAACAGAGAATAACATCATTATCATCATCATTATCATGTCGTGCCACTAGCACGGATATCCCTGACCCTCTCTCGCTACTTTTCCCTATCGTTCATCGCCTCTGGCAGGTCTTCAGGGCTACATCCCGGATCCCCACATAGCTGCTGAATGTATGTTCGTGCTGGTCGTCCTGCTTTTGCTCAGCCTGTAATATCCTAACAAAAGGGAAATAACCTCTGATGCCACAGGGGTTACGGCCCCTACCACATCCGGGGGATTTTGTCAATAAAGGAATGTACCAGGCATAGCAGCAGATGTTCGTTCTCGCTCTGTCTTTAATCACCATCCATTCTATCGATTCATCTTGGTAATAGTCCATACCTAGCAAGTATCCATTACCTCAGATATAAAGACTTTACACGGCCATATGTGGGGGTCCATAGGGGTACATCACTTATGAGATCGTCCCTGCTTTTCTAGCAGTGTCCTGCATGTCTGGTTCGTCTAACTTGGATATTTTTCTTGATAGGAGGCTGGTGGCTGTATAGTTGGTGTCTTGTTGGGTGTTGCCGCAAGGACTTAACAGAGAACAAACTAGGAGTAGAGTGAGATGTCAGAGAACAAACAGGAAGTTAAGAGAAATATCAGATAAGTAACTGGAAGTAAAGAGATATATTAGAGAACTAACAGGAAGTAAAGAGGGATATCAGAAAAGAAACAGAAATCAAAGAGATGTGTAAGAAAACAAACAGCAAGTAAAGAGAGATTTTATAAAACAAAAAAAGAAGTAAAGAGGGTTGTCAAAAAACAAACAGGAAGTAAAGAGAGATATTATAAAACAAAAAAAGAAAGAGGGTTGTCAAAAAAAAAAAAAGACAGGAAGTAAAGAGAGATATTATAAAACAAAAAAAGAAGCAAAGAGGGTTGTCAAAAAACAAACAGGAAGTAAAGAGAGATATTATAAAACAAAAAAAGAAGCAAAGAGGGTTGTCAAAAAAAAAGACAGGAAGTAAAGAGAGATATTATAAAACAAAAAAAAGAAGCAAAGAGGGTTGTAAAAAAACAAACAGGAAGTAAAGAGAGATATTATAAAACCAAAAAAGAAGTAAAGAGGGTTGTCAAAAAACAAACAGGATGTAAATAGAGATATTATAAAACAAAAAAAGAAGTAAAGAGGGTTGTCAAAAAACAAACAGGAAGTAAAGAGACGTGCAAGAAAAAAGGAAATAAAGAGAGTGTAGCGAGTGAGGAGTGAGTTCTCGTCCGTATTTTACGGGTATCACTTTCACGTTTAGTTCCACCACAAGTGCTACACAAATGTTTACAAGCACGTAAAACAAATGGGATATGACAACCACGAACATTAAGAAACAAACAATTTAATATTAAAAATAAAATAGGAATAAAAATTAATGAGAAAAATATTGTGCAAACGGCCTTTGTAGAAATACAGTTATGGCCAGTTAAATGAAAATAGGGTTGTTCACACGTGTGCGTGTGTGTTTACATGTTAATAAAGTCAATAAAATAAATGGTCCCATGATTGGCCAAAGTAAGGAGGGTAAAACTAATTGGCTTTATTTATATATGTGAGTATGAGTGTGTGTGTGTGTCTGTGTGTGTGAATGATGGACCGTAAGTTTGGGTCTTTGCTTTCATGAAGTCCGCATGTGTGCTTTCTAAAGATTTTGGCGACTACGTGTCGCATTGAAAGAAAGTCGCAAGCCTTTTCCTTTGAGTCTTAATGCGTGGCTTTCTGCTGCCCGTTGTGAAAAGTCTTTTTGGTCGTAGACGGAATGACTTTTTGGCAGTGGAAGAAATGATTTGAATGACAGAAAATGACCAGGTTGATTAAATTCGTCGCTATTTATAATTTAGTAGTGGATCAAAAATAGTTTTATTGCAGGTCCAAAAATTCAAGTGCATAGACATTTCTTCACCAATCAGATTGATATTTTTTACTGATTTGTTTTAGAGTCTAAAATTTTTCTGTTAATTAGTTTCTGATGCGGATTTTCTTGAATGTTCTTATTCTGTTTTTAGCTGATTGGTTGAAAAATATAAAAATTCAACTTCAATGCTGACGCGATTTTCATCCCAAATTTCTAGAATGTTCTTATGTATGTTTTTGTTGATTATTTTAAGGCTAAGAAAATGTGTATTCTATAAGAGAAGTCAAAAAACAAACAGGAATTCAAGAGAGATATCATAATACAAACATGAAGTTCAGAGATATATCATAATACAAACATGAAGTTCAGAGAGATATCATAAAACAAAGAGGAAGTTCAGAGAGATATCATAATACAAACATGAAGTTCAGAGAGATATCATAAAACAAAGAGGAAGTTTCAGAGAGATATCATTAAACAAGCAGGAAGTTTAGAGAGATATCATAAAACAAACAGGAAGATAAGAGAGATATCATAAAACAAACAGGAAGTTCAGAGAGATATTAGATAACAAACAGGAAGTTCAGAGAATTATCATAAAACAAACAGGAAGTTCAGAAAGATATCATAAAACAAGCAGGAAGTTCAGAGAGATATCATAAAACAAACAGGAAGTTCAGAAAGATATCATAAAACAAACAGTAAGTTAAGAGAGATATCATAAAACAAACAGGAAGTTCAGAGAGATATTAGATAACAAACAGGAAGCGTTACGATGGATGTCCAGGTTTACCCAATCCTTTGTTAACAGGGTGGGTGCCGACGTGACTTCATGTGTTTGAGCTAGTCAGAGCATGAGTCGCCCGTGGACTATGTAGTGCAAATGGTGTACCATGGTTGCGCTGGATTAAGCTGGAGCTGATCCGCAGTTGATGCTGGTTGCTTGATTGTGTAGGAACGGCTGCTGTTTTAAGCTGGTGCTGGTCGTCAGATACTGTTGGTTGCACCATCATCGTCTCAGTATCTTCCAGGAATGTGTAGTGAGAGACAAAATATGATATTGAGCTGTTCAATGGTAGACCTGAGATGAGCTCTCAGAAGAACTATTTGAATGATATGGCAGGTATGATTGGTCTGGTTGGCTGTGCTGAGTCCGCGGCAGTGATTGGTCTAATTCAACGTCTACTGCTTCAGCTGATGGTAAGGGACGCAGACCCCACTTTCGGCAGCTTGGTTTGCTGGTGAAGACGCATTCTCCATGCTGCTAAGATATGAAACAGATACTTCTACTCTGTGCTCGAGCTATTTATTTGTCTCACTCCCCCCACCATTCAGGAATTGACAGAAGGTCAATGACGCGAAGGTCGGTTTAAAGTGGAGTTTAAAGTAGGGGAAGGTTAGGCTCAAGTCTCGGCTCGAGCCCTGCTAGACTATAATGATCATCGGCTCACTTTGTGCAATGTGAGCCTGGTGGGCATTGCTGAACATAGACTCAAACATAATTCTAGGCATGGGTGCCTGATTATTGTTTAGACTGGACCAAGAGGTACAGTGCTATACAAAACATGTCAATAACATCATCGCCTTGCTGAAGGTTGCCCAGCCGAAGCTGGGAGCCTAGAATCTGTCCATGATCTTGTGTGACAGTACCAAGCCAAAGCCTGGCTTCCACTATTTGTTAATTCCTCCCTCCTGATAGGACTTGACACCAGGTCAATGATCCGATGGTTGGTTTATAGTGGGGGTTAAGGGAAGGGCTCAAGCCGAAACTGAAACTCTGCCGGACTATGCTGGTCATCAGTTCACTTAGTGCAATGTGAGCCTGATGAACCTTGATGGACTTGACTCAAACTTGAGCCCAGGCACGGATGCTTGATTATAGCTTAAACTGAACCAAGAGGTCCAGTTCTATACAATGCTTTTCAATGACATTATCGCCCAGCCGAAAATGAATCCGCCGAAGTTGGGAGCCTTTCCGGCTCGAATCTGTCCTTGACCTTGAGTGGCGGTACCGAGCCGAAGCCCGGCTGTTGACTTGACTTTTGGTTACTGCCTGCTTTGTTTATATAGCGTTGGCCGTTGGTCAAATGAATTGTTTCTGTAGACTGGAAGTTCCTTCATGAAATATGATTAATAATGAGATTCTTCATTATACTTTGAACCTTTAAATATGATACATTTTATCGTGTGGTAATGATTTTGTTTCCGAAATGCAAGTAGAATTAACCCCTTTCGAAAAATAGTTCGTGAGTTAACTGAAACGTAACGGTTTAAGATATAAACAAACAGGAAGTAAAGAGAGAGAGAGAGAGAGAGAGAGAGAGTGTGTGAGAGAGAGAGAGAGAGAGAGAGATGGAAGATAATAGATAAGGAGGGAAGAGAAATATAGGATGACAAACAGGAAGTAAAGTGTGATTTAATGAAAACAGGAAGTAAGGAAAAATACGAGATAACTAACCGGAAGTAAAGTGTAAGAAACAAACAGGAAGTAAAAAGGTGCAAGATTACAAACCGGAAGTAAAGTGATGTAAGATTACAAATCGGAAAATAGTTCGTGTGTTAGTATCAAAAGTTATCTCATGATGTACGTACAAATTTTCGTTTTCTGACCTGACGAGTGAATCAGCGTTTTATAAACTGAGAATTTTAGGTATCTTAGTCGTGGCAGCCATGATAAGTAGGTTAGTACTACACTGCGCTAAGTGTATGGGCTATCATTACAAACAGCAATACGTATTTACTAAACTGTTCGGCCATGGACAGGATCTGGCACAAGGTCAGTTTTTAGTGGTGTAACGTGCATGAATATATGCATGTCTATTTCTATATCTCTATACTAAGGTTTTTGTTATAATTTTTTTTTCTTTTTTTGCTGGGGGCCATGTTTATTTTTTTTTGTTTAAAGGTATATCAACTTTCGTGGGTTGTTTTATTAGAAATGTTCCAATTTCCTCGTCTATGAAAATTCTAGAAAAAAATGGATACATTTTGAGACAATTGTAAATCTAAAAAACGCAATGGCACATGTTCAAGAATTTGGGGAAAAACACAACTAAAAGAAAAAATCAAAACACACGACCAAATTTTTTTTGACCAATTAGATTTGCTAAAAAATAAGCTTCCCCTTTTTCTTGGCTTGGAAATTTAGGGAGCTAAATAACGTTTACATGATCCCTCCGATTACTATAAAGTTAGAACATTTTCAATGGCCCCTCAAAACAGTCTACTTGCCATCAAGGCAATACAATACGACTGTGTCTCAGAGTTTCATAGCAAACAAAGTTTGCTTGACAACCAGGCAACCTGTATCAAGTTACGACCGTCAACTTGAACGATAGCCAATCAACTCCACGAGCTGACTAAAGATTCACTGCTAACCATTGTGACTTAACAAAAGAACGATTTCATTTCTTTATTTTCAGATCAATCCAATAATAAAATTTCTCTATTTTTTGTAGCACTCGTATTTATTGAGTGCTTTTTTTTTATTAACATAAGTCCTCAACAGTTTAATGCTAAAGACATTTATGTCGAAGGAAACCAGTGGTAACTTTAAACTATAGATGGAGAAAGGGATACAAGAGTTCATGCCTTTCACAAAGTCCGAAAGTGAACGTAATAACACGACTGGAGTTCGAACTCTTTTACTGCGATGTCATCATCTTCACGTTAGCAACTACGCCACTTCACGTAAGCAACTAGGCCACCTCTTATAAAGTTTGACCGCTGTTGAGTTTGGAAATAAGTTGTATGCAATAATATGCGTTTTTATAGCATATATTCAACCAAATCTTTAGTCACTGAATGGATGCGACACAAGATCTACGTTTAAGAGGAGTACGCTGGGGATTGGTCCTGTGGGTAGAGTGTGTGATGATGGCCCGGGGGACCAGGGTTCAATCCCAGGTCGAATCGTACCAAAGACTCAAAAATGGTATTTGATTCCGCGTTACTTAACACTCAGCCTTATAAGGTAGGGATCAAAGGAAAAGTAAAGCAATCAAGAGAAATGGGTAGCGCCTTCCCCTCCACCTCAGTGTAGTAGGGGATCTACGTGTCGCCCTAAACTACAGCCGTCAACTTTACTTTTACAGCTGATTTGAGTTCAATATTTACGTACTCCCAGATCAATTCTTAACCTGAGTAAAAAATCCAATTTGTCCTGCTATTTACCTATAAATAGGTATGAAAAATTAATCCATGACTTCTCACAAGTGACAGCGTGAAGAAAAAACGCAAGCAGCATCGTTAAGGTTTTCAACTCGTGCCGCTGATTACATTTTGCACGGTGATAACCGTTTCACTGTAGGGGATTCTACTATCCGATGTTTGTATATCATGGATATAAGAATTTTCTTGCTAATATTGAAACTCGGTAAGTATAGACTCAACTAAAATATCTTCCGTAATATCAATCATCCCAACAGTGTTATATGATAAGCAAATTAAATGGAAAAAAGTTTGGATAAATAACATTATAAGAAAAGGAAATTTGGCTTTCATGTTATACTGAAAGCAACGGCTCAACCCATTTCACTAAAGTTAAGCAACAATAAATCC
Organism: Sepioteuthis lessoniana; assembly: GCA_963585895.1. Lineage (NCBI taxonomy): Eukaryota > Metazoa > Mollusca > Cephalopoda > Myopsida > Loliginidae > Sepioteuthis > Sepioteuthis lessoniana. Next base: position 19,733 of record CAUZXS010004283.1, read on the forward strand.
ATTCAATACTTAGTTGAGTGACTTTTTAGGAACGACTTTTAGTGATGTGAATCTTATGTTACTACGCAGAGTTTAATAAAAATTTTGCAAAGCTTAATAAATAACAAGTTTGTCGATTGTTTGACGCATCAACCTTCGTGAGGTATTCAATGCTGTACCTATTCTTGCAGAAGAACGGTTGAGGAACTATTTAACAAATAAGTTGGGCGAGAGATGAGTTCATACATTTACTATTAGTTCAAACGTGAATGTTATTGTGTAATGGATGTTTAAACTCACAATCAGCAATGTCACAGTTCAACCACTCCATCATGAAGACCAATCAAACATCAAGACTCAAAATTGGAAAAGAGGCAATGATATTTTAATTAAATTAAAAGAGAAATATAAAGATTAAACAAAGAAAGAAAGGCAGAGATTAATCAATAGGTGAAAAGAATGATAACCGTCATCATCATCATCATATCGTGCTGGCAGCACGGATATCCCTGACCCTCTCTCGCCACTCCTCCCTTTCGTTCATCGCCCTAGGTAGGTCTTCAGGACAACAACCTGTATCCTCACATAGCTGCTGAATGTACGTTCGTGCTGGTCGTCCTGCTTTTGCGCGGCCGTGTGTGGGGATCCATAAGAGTACATCTCTTATGAGTTCATCTCTGCTTCTCCAGCAATGTCCTGCATGTCTGGTTCGCCTAACTTGAATAGATTTCGTGATAGGGGGCAGGTGGCCGTACAGTTGGTGTCTTGTGGGGTGTTGCTGCCAGGACTTGTTGAGGATTGCACGCAGCATTCTTGTGTAATTGCCATCTAGTTTCTTCTCCAGCCGTTTTGTTAGCGTCCATGTAGTGCATCCATATAGCAGTATCGATGTGACCGCTGCCTGGAAGAAACTGCGTTTCATTTTATCGGTTAGGTCTGATTTCCATATAGTCGATAGCCTATTGATAGCTGTCCATGCTTTCGTTAACCTCGTTTCGATGTCCTTTTCGGTTGGGGTTTATTGTGTGTGGTATTCATAGAGATGAAAACCAGCTTTTTTTCTTAAAATGCATAAGGCCTTACTCATAATATTTCGGTAAGGAAAAAGAAAGTCCATTTAGACTACAATGAAATATATTTCATGCACATATCATATGTACCCAACCCCGCCGCTTGGGCAGGATCTAACACATAGTCAATTTTTAAGCGGAGTTTAACAGATTTTAATTCAGAGTTTTCCTTCTCCTAGACTAGTTGTCCCACCAAGGCTGAAGAACCTAGTCTGCCCTACTATTTACCCATAGCTGGAAGGGGAATAATTGGATTCATACCTTTCCCAAGGGTATTGGTCCTAGTGAAATGCAATCAGTCTCGTTCAGGATTTGAACTCGTGTCGCCGTGTCCATTTCCTATGACGATAACCATTACACCACGGGCACATCTATGTACATATTATGCACATATAAAGTAAAAGTAAAAGGCGACCAGAAGGCTCCCTTTTCAAAAGCTACTACACCGAGGTTTTTGAGAGGGCGCTACTCCTTTCTGTGGATTGCTCTGCTATACCCTTGATACGTACCTTAGATTTCCGAGTGTTAAGCAAGGAGGTATCAAGTACCATTTTTAAAGTCTTTGATATGACACGACCTGGTATTGAATCCCTGTTTCCCGGACAATTGACGAACACTCGACCCACCCTCGACTATGGTTGCCAACTTATACACATTTGTTGTACACATAATTAGAAAACACGGCAAATGCACCAAACCTTAAAAAGGGTTTCAAAAACTGTACCACGGAAGAAGAACGGCTAAATAGCAACAGTGAAAAATTTACATTTTTTCTGGTGTAAAGGAAAATGTTCATTTAGGATAATTTGCACGCACGGGCTGCTCGAAAAGCGGAGACGAAAGAGAAGTGTCCCCTTCGACTGATATCTTCCACCATATAATAATATAACTTACTAATCGAAAAGTCACGCGGCAACGGTTTCGTGATTGTCGGTGACTCCACCCATATCTCCCTAAAAAGGGAGACAACATTGTTTTGTTCTCCAACAGCAAAATGAAAAAGGAGAATCGTTATTTTTTTTATCATTAAGGGTTTTCAGACTATTGTCTTCATCTTTATTGTTATTTTTCATAACGTTTCGGCCGATATGTCCTCCGGGCTTCAGTTGTTTGTCGAACTCGGGAACCTTCACGGAACTTCGAACTACGTCCTTTATTGAATCCATGATGGGCACCTGTTCTGATTCCGTTAGTCATAATCGGGTACAAGGTTTAAATATCCCTGTATTGTTACTCGCCTGCAGTCAGGATTGAACCTGCAACCTCCAGATGATTGTCACTAAGAGGCTTAGGGAACCAAAGCCTATAACCGTTACGCTATAGAATTGTTAGAACTGAAAAAAGTCACGGACAACGCACGCTATGAGCAATTCTTCTCAGTTCATTGATGTTAAGCAATAGCTGGCCTCCACGGACATTTCTAGGTAACCTTTTAGAAACAGGAGATATGTATATTTAGTCAACTTGTAATATACTATCGGAGGTATGATCCCCATTCCAATCAAGTGTCCTGTTATAACACCTTCATCCAATAGTGAGGATCCACTCTAAGAGCTTTAGAGAATCTGGAGTACGCTTTTATTACTATTACGCCCAAGTCCACTTGGTCCTGGAGTGTGAGTGCCTACTAAGGTCTCACCTATGAAACAATATAACTATTTAATCATCCTCCATACTTGAAACCATTTAACAATTTGCAAAAATCAAATAGCAATACTCAAAACCATTTAGCTATGGTCAAACAAATATCGAATAGAATTATTTATGTAAACAAACAATACTTGAAACAATTTAACTGTGTGCAAACAATTAATGGCAATAACTTGGGACCGTTAATCTGCGTGAAAAAGATTATTAACAATATTTGAAAAAATTTATGAGTGTGTAAAAAAATTATAGTTGTTAAATATAATAATTAGTATTTGATAGCAATACTTGTAATCATTTAGCAGTCTGTAAATAAATGAGCACTGTTTTTAAACAATGTTACGAGCACATTTCTTCTAGATTGGTTGTGTCATGCAATTACGGTCCCTCACCTCTGGTAATTCTGATATACGTCCGTAGGATCAATAACAAACGGTCAATCACGAAGAAATCTCACCGTAGGTGCAAGAGATAGTCACACATGAGAACTTGGGATTTTGAAAAAGATAAATTAATTCGCGATCTCTGATTAGGAGCGGACTACTCGCTTCTAGAAATGCCACTGGACCAACGGTCTCGTGATTGACGGAAGCTTCTCCCATAACTCCCTAAAAGGGAGACAACTTACTTTTAATACTGTATAACATCATTCTGTTTATAATATCAGTCATAGCGAGTTATTTTCTTCGGTACCCACGTGTCTGACTTTTTACTTTTTTCCTGAAGTGAACTTTTAATTCATTTGTCTTGTCTTTGCCTTTGTCTTATGGGATACACATTTTTTCTAGTCTTAAAATAAGCAATAAAAACATACTTAAAAACATTCTAGAAATCTAGGATCCAAACTGCATTAGCATTTAAGTTACATTTTTATATTTTTCAACCAATCAGCTAAAAGCATAGAATAAGAACATTCTAAAGAAATAGGATCGGAAGTCAACTAACAGAAAATATTTAGGTTCTAAAATAAAATAGTAAAATACAAATTTGATTGGTCAATAAATGTCTATGCGCCAAAATTTTAGGAAGATTCTTTGATCCACTATTAGGGTATAAATAATATATATGTCAGGGAGTCATTCACTGAGTCACTAAGTCAGTAAAGCAGTAGCCGATACTCTGTCAGGCAAATTCATTTCTTCCACTCCAAAGTTCATGACCTAGCTACAGATGGCTGCGAATCCCGTTCAAAAGAAAAAAAAACCCGACAAAATGTCTTTAATCAATGCGACACCCTGTCGCCACAATCATAAAACACGATATAAACTTAATGTAAGTAAGAACTACATATTTACAGAATCTGTTAACATCTAAACATACACACACGTGTAAACAAAATTATTTTCTTCTAACTTGCCAAACTTTATTTTCCAAAAGGCCATTTACACATCAGGTTTTTTACTTGTGTTCACATTCTGTTTTATGTATTGTTTGTTTTTTAATGTTCGTTGTGTTCTATTCCATTTTATTTACGCGATTATAAAATTTGTGTTGTATTTGTGGTGGAAATAATATTGAGAGCAATACCCGTAAAATACGGACGCATTATCCTCTGAAATAACTAAATACATACCACCTCAACAGTCTCAACAAACTTTCTACAATTCCCAGAGCCTCACCATTGCAATAATCAAATTTAAAGGATACACAATCGGAGAGGCTAGGAGTACATTGATAGTATCCCGGACAAAGATGTAAAATAAAAACATTAAAAAGGGGGAGTCCTGGTATGAGACTCAATTTGATGGCGAGTTACCAGTTCTAGAGATTTGAGTTGTGTGGAGTACTCCTTCATTGACAATACTCTCAGATTCACACTAATTCGGAATGTTATAACCTGCTAAGTTTTAACTTTTGGGTCAAATAAACCTATTTTCTAGTTATTCATATTTTAGAAACGTTCACAAAAAAAACTTTTCGGAAACAACTACAAAAATCAAATATAAACGCGATTTCAAAACCTCATAGAATTAAATAACCTGAGACAGTTTAACATGACGTTGAATAACTGATCAATTCAGATTTAAGATCACTAGTCTGCTCGATGTAAAATACAAATAACCTCATCAAGGACTTGAACTCCGGTCGCCATATCCTTGTCTTACTAAAGTGAATCAAAAGTTCGGACAAATTTTGGTTACGAGAAGAAAAAAAGTCATCAGTTAGGAATGCTTTGACCGTATAATGTGCAAACTCTCCCCATGAGTTGCTCCTCGGATTTGCCTTTCTGGCTTTGAGGAAGCCTCGGAATCACCGTTTATAGACCTATCTTACCTGGCCCAATAGTCAAGATTTTAGCAACCCATGAGAAATTTCTTGAAGCATTCGGTTACTGTCAACTGTTCAACTGCATCTTCACCTTTCGCACAAGAAAGGTTTTTTTGCTGCTTCCATGAAATTATGAAGCGTAAGTACCTTAATTAGACTACGTTGCATGTTTATATTGTACGTCTTTCAAATCCCACACGACATGATGCAATTCCTGACGTATTAGTACAGCGACAACTGCGATACTATCAACCTCATCGAAAATCTTTGAGGGCTTGAACTGTTTCAATAATAAAATATACGTGCAGCAAACTTGTATGATCCTGATTTTTGCATAACTTTTTCCTTACCCTTGTACTTAGAAGTAGCTTGAAGAATTGTGGATGTTGGTTGGTCAATCATTAAAATTTTCTGGCTGACAAATGAAACCCAGGAGAATTTTACTGAAGAATTTTTTATGCTTATATAAAATTCTGTTTTAATAAAATAAACACTTGCAAATTGGCAAAATCTGTGTTTTTCATAAAGAGCCTGAGTCTAATAGATGGTTCACGGAATTAATGGCTGGCTGGTTGTTTAGGTCTTATGGCATATCAACCTTAGTAGGTTATTTAATGCCAAATCCATTTTTGTACAAATAATCAGTTCTTTTTCAAACAATTAAGTTTAGCATAAGTACACGATTTAAATGTCAAAAATATTTCTATTGTAAGCAATTAAGTTTAGTCAAACAATTCTAATTCACACACTGCCTCGTTGGCCTAGTGGGAAGAGTGTGCGCCAATGGCCCGTGGGACCATGGCTCAGGCCCAGTTCGTGTCATACCAAAGACTTAAAAAATGGTATTTGATGTCTCCTTGCTAAACACTCAGCATTATAAGGTATGTATCAAGGGTAAAGTAGGGCAAACTGAGAGAAGGAGTTGTGCCCTCCCCTACACCCCGGGGAAAAGGTGTTGTATATTGACCTCCGACCCGGCCAAACATGCCATTCCAAAGATGGCGTGAGCGAGCTTGGCTGACGGTGTGGGACAGGGTTAAAATCCCACGGTACACTCACAGACTGATACTATTTACCCAACCCCTCCGCTCGGGCAGGATATGACACAAGGTCAATTTTTTTAAGCGTAGTTTAACAGGTTTGAAATTCAGAGTTTTCCTTCTCCTAGACTAGTTGCCTAACCAAAGCTGAAGAACCTAGTCTGCCCTACTATTTACCCATAGCTGGAGGGAGAATAATTGGATTCATACCTTTCCCAAGGGTATTAGTGCTATGAAAATGCAATCAGTCTCGTCCAGGATTTGAACTCGTGTCGCCGTGTTCATTTCCTACGACGATAACGACTACACCACGGGCACCTCCATACACTCACAGACTGATGCACCGAAAGAGAGTGAGCTCTGAACTGCACGACAGTTATTTCCGCTTGATGACGATCAAACATGCCATTCCAAAGACGGCGGAAGTGACACATTCCGATGGCCAGTCAGGGGGAGATTTTGAGTGGGCGATTGAACTATTATATAACTCGGTAAAGACGGGAAGTCAGTTGGTTTGGAGACCAGACCTGTTGGTGACAAGATGCAACAGAGGAAGCCAGCACCCGGCAGAAGGGACCCCTCAGCCTCCGGCTGAGCAGCACAGGAGAACAGGAAAGAAACGTGGTAATGGACATAAGAGTGGGAGTCAGTATGTTGCAGTTCTGTTCGGTCTCCAACTCCCTCTCACAGTAAAACCTTGAGTAACCCTTTCGAACCCTTTCAAATAAAGTGAGAAATATATTTTTCTAAGAACTGTGTCGCTCATCTTTATTGTGTCGTCATTATAACTCTGCAAGCACATGTAGATATATATGTATGATGTGTTTGTATAGTTAATCATGGCCATGGTTATTATGTGACTATACAAAAAGGGAGCCTTCGAGTTGCCCTCCCCAAATTTACTGACTTTAGCATAAGTATACAGTTTAGTTCCGTTTGACCCATAGATAGGTGCTACCGCTCCGGGCCAGAGTTGACCTGGGAGCGATGGTAATGAAGGGCTACTCCGCATTCCCCAAAGCTCAAGCATTACAGGAACCTCGCCATCAGATTTTTAGTGTAATAAACAGGACACTCGTTAGAGTGGGTCTTACCCCTCTACAGCCCCAGCTGACTGGGCCAAAAATTGTGGAGACTTGGTGTCTCTTAGACTCATGTCTAGGCCACTGGCTAGTTGAAATTCACGAACGTGAAAATTGTAGAAAATAATAGAGTAGAAAAATGAACACAAAAACACACACTCAAACACATACGTAAAAGGAAAAAGTGAATGAAATAAGGTTGAAATAAAATGAAGGAATCTATGAAGAAAAAAAACGAAAGAACGAAAATAAGATGAGAAAACACGAAGATCAACATGGAAGTATGTACGTAGTGCATTCAATAAGTTTCCAGACTTTTTGTACAGGCATTTAAAATTGCCGTAGGCACTTGAAAATTCAGTATGTTATTGCTATACCTCTTGTGAGATGACTGACCAATTTTTTATGATTTCAGGTTCAAATGAACAGCTGCAGCAGCAATTGGAATACACCCTACTAAAACCTGTTTTTCACAGCTGGTTAATTTCAAATATCTAATCTGGACGTGAGGACACTTTAGAAGAATGATATGCAATAAAAGTCTATTTTAAACATGGAAAAATACCACAGAAACGTATGGAATGCTTCAGACTGCTTTTCGACCATCTTGCATGAATCGAGCATGAGTTTTTGAGTGGCATGAGAGATTCAAGGAAGGCAGGAAGTCTGGGAGGGATGATGAGAGGTGTGGAAGGAGTAAGGAAGTCAATAGACCAGAGTTGATTGGCCAAAGAGTTAGGGTTAGGGTTACTATGTTGAGGTTTTAAGGGAGTCCAGGAAGAGATTCCTTCAGAAGAGGCCAGCACTCTTCAGATCGGGTCAGTGGCATTTCCACCAGGACAATGAACCAATTCACAACTCCATACTTGTCATAGACTATTTGACCAAGATGGGCATCAAGACAGTTCCTCACTATCCCTATAGTCCAGACCTTGCTCCCGTTATGAGACAATTGAGGAGATGAAAGAGGCTGTGACGAAGGTCATTGACACGCTCACACAAGAGGACTTCCATGGAGCCTTGCAGAATTTGTTGGAACGGTACAACAAGTGCATTGCAGCCGGAGGATATTACTTCGAAGGGGACTAGAGTTTCATATGTGTATTATCAATAAAAGTGCCCATTCGAAAAATGTCTGGAAACTTGTTTAATGATCCTCGTATTGTCGGCAACAAGAGAAGACAAAAAAGTTAAAAAAAAAAAAAAAAAACAAATACAAGAAAAAAAAACCCAGAAGAATTCGAGAATGAAAAAAGAAAAGAGAAAAAAGAAAAATACAGATAATATAACAAAATATAATATCCATCAAAAAATAAATTATTAAGAGAGAGAGAGAGAGAGAGAGAAAAGGGAAAAAATCGAATGAAATTAATGAGGTTTTAAATAACTATACAAAATTGTATAAATAGTGGAAAATATTGCATAAAAGCTGTAATTAAATAATACTCAATCATCCAAAACTTAATAAATAAATTCCAGTGTCAAGCCTAATATATACAAGTTACGTCCAAAAAGCATTCGGCCATTTTGTATTAACCCGAAAAATATAGCCAGCTAAATCAATAATGTTTCACTTTCCTTCATAATAAAACCCTTGTGATCAAATTTGCGTTTTTATTTCTCCGCGCTCCTTGCACTTTTGATAAACAAGTGGCAAACTCCTCTCTCGGGATTACCATCAGTTGCTCTGACTAGTTCTATTAATATCATTTCTGCCCTGAAAGTCTCTTTTTTAACAACGCATCTTCTTTTTAATAATGTAAGAAGTTGCAAGGAGCCAAATCTACAGTGAAAATAGATATATTATACGTGGATAATTTGAGGCTTTGATCCTCAAGAAAACAATTAATAAAAAAATATGAAAATAGAAAAAAAAATACGGGCAGTAAATAAGCAGTGGTGAATAAATAGATAAGATCACTTCGTAGCATTTTAATTCCGTGTGACTGATCATAGAAGATATATATATATATTGTACAATTTAATGGAGACTCAAACTCGATTAAGTCGTAATAAATTTATTTCGGCAGAGAATATTACTATACTCTCCGTCTCGTCAGATGAATATTTACATGCTTCTCTTTCGTTGCAGAGTTGCAAATATGGAGTTACAGTTCGTATTCAGAAGATAAAATAAAGGAATTAAAAAAATAAAAAAATAAAAAAGTAAAATAAAAATTAGAAAATAAAAATAAAAATAAAAATCAACAAAAAAAAAATATATATATATATATTGTAATGGCCAAAGTCCTAGACTCTAAACTTAATGTTTGTGAGTTCGAAATCCTGTCCTGCTTTTATATAACTTTTTAGACTGATACCCTTTAGAAGGGCATGAACCCTCTCCTCCCTCGTCTATGGGTTTAATATTATCACTGCTGCACTTGTTCAAGCATTGAGAATCATCATCATCATCATCATCATCATGTCGTGCCGCTAGCACGGATATCCCTGACCCGCTCTCGCCACTTTTCCCTATCGTTCAAGATTGTAAGAAACGGCGTGATATTCTTTGAAGGGAGAGATTGTACTAAACGGCGGGGCATTTTTTACGAAAAGTCATCATCATCATCATATCGCACTGGTAGCACGGATATCCTTGACCCTCTCTTGCCACTCCTCCCTATCGTTCATCGCCTCAGGCAGGCCTTCTGGACAACATCCCGTATCCTCTCATAGTTGCTGAATGTATGTCCGTCCTGGTCGTCCTGCTTTTGCATGGCCATGTGTGGGGGTCCATAAGAGTACATCACTTATGAGTTCGTCCCTGCTTCTCCAGCAGTGTCCTGCATGTCTGGTTCGTCTAACCGGCTCATTAGCCGAGTGGGTAGAGTGTTCGCCAATGGTCCGGGAGATCGGGGTTCAATCCCTGGTCGGGTCATACCAAAGACTTTGAAAATGGTACTTGATACATCCTTGCATTGAAAATAATAAATAGCAATAGTTGAAACTATTTGACAGAAAGCAAACAACTGATTATAATTAAATAAGATAGAATAACCTGATAACTAGAATTACTACTCATAGATGTGAATACATCAAACCATTTAACTGAGGGCATCTATCACTTAATAGTTATAGGATTGGATTGGATTGGTTTCTTTGTTTAATGGCATATCAACCATTGTATGTTATTTAATGCCAAAGCTATTCTCCTAGAACAGTAGTGGTACTATTTAACCCATAGTTGGGATTATAAGGGGGTTCATACCTTTCCCAGGGGTATTTGCCCGAATGTGAACGTAATATCGCGACTGAAATACTACCTCGCTTTCTACGATTCTGAAGTCCAGCGCTTTAAACATTACACCACGAGGACACCCCCTTGTTATAGTATTAGAGGGCATGAGCTGAAATTATCTTATTGTTAGAAAAAAATGACCTCATACTCATTTTAAAGAAAAATTACTAAGAAAGATAATATATACGCTCCCTATTCCGGGGGTGCGGTTGAGCACTTTGGCGAAGGAATATAACGGTTGCCACTCACGTATTGCAAAGCTCTTCAAGCGAATTAAGAACTCCGGTATCCGATTGTGCAAAGAATAAACAAACAAAACTCGATATATATGCATTAATTCCCGAGTTGACTTTAAGTCGCAGGATGGCTTAGGGGTATGTCATCAGCCTGATGTAAAGTTAGGCGGGACTTGATCACAGCTTGGAGGGTCTCACAGGTCTAGCCACACTGAAGAGTTGCGATACAACGAAACAGTCAGTCTGTGGATGACAATATATGTATATATCATCATCATCATGTCGTGCCGCTAATATGGATATCCCTGACCCTCTCTCGCCACTCCTCCCTATCGTTAATCGATTCTGGCTGGTCTTCATGACTACATCCCGTATTCTCACAGAGCTGCTGTATATATGTTCGAGCTGGTCGTCCTGCTTTTGTTTGGCCATATGAGGGGATCCATAGAAGTACATCAGTTATGAGATCGTCCCTGCTTCTCCAGCAGTGTCCTGCATGTCTGGTCCGTCTAACTTGGATAGTTTTCGTGATGGGAGGTAGGTGACCGTATATTTGCTGCTTTGTTGGGTGTTGCCTCCAGGACTTCTTCAAAATCGCTCGCAGCTTGGAAGAAACTGCGTTTCATTTTATCGGTTAGGTCTGACTTCCATATGATCAATAGCCTATCGATAGCTGTCCATGCCTTATATATATATATATATATATATATATATATATATTGATGAGTGAGTGTGTAAAAAGGATACATCGTAAATGTACATCTGATACGTTGCCAATAATTACGCAGATGCGTATCTCCAATCTTCTTGGGAAGACGTAGCCCTCGCGATGACTGTGTACTCTGTAAGAGAACGGATGCAACTTGATTAGTTAATTTGGCATCGCCGGTGTGTGATGTGAACCTGTAACTCATTGGTAGAGTTTTGGCTCTGTGTTCCCTGGTTCGATCTTCAGTGAGGGAGATCACAGTATACCCTGCTGATGAGACCTTAAAAGGTTGAAACAGCAATCGAGTGTTGGGTATGTCTTGTATAGTGTCCTATTTTTCTGGTCATAGTAATTCAATTTATTACATTAAGAAGAGTTCAGAGTTGCTTATTCCCATTCATGAGATCACTGCTGCAGAATTTGGTTTCGAAAGGTTTCAGTGACTTGCGCTGAAAACTAGTTTTTTTTAGAAGTTCTGTTTAACAAATTAAGTTTGGTTTGGTTTGTTGGGTTTTATGGCAATCTTTGTGGGTTGTTTAACGCTGAATCCAATTTTTTTTTGTAAATAATCAGTTTTATTCAAAACAATTTAATTCGGTATGAGTACACAGTTTAATTGTCAAAAATATTTCTATTTCAATCTATTCAAGCCGTTATATATTACAATTCAGTTTAGTGTAAGTACAGTTTCAATGTCAAAACAGTTCTATTTCAAATAATCCAGTTTAGCACAAGCACGCAGTTTAGCACAAGCACGCAGTTCAAATGTAAGTACGGTTTAATTATTGAACAAGTCCTGGCAGCAACACCCCACAAGGCACAAACTATACCGCCACCTGCCTCCAATCACAAAAACTATCCAAACTAGACGAACCAGACATGCAGGACAATGCTGGAGAAGCAAGGACACGCTCATAAGTGATGTACTCCAATGGACCCCTTATGGCCAAGGAAAAACAGGACGATCAGCTCGAACATACATACAGCAGCTATGTGAGCATACGGAATGTCACTCTGAAGACCTGCCAGAGGCGATGAATGATACGGAGGAGTGGCGAGAGTGGGTCAGAGATATCCGTGCTAGCGGCACGACAGGATGTTGATGATAACGGTTTAATTGTCAAAAACATTTCTATTTCAAGCCATTCAGTTTACTCAAACAATTCAGTTTAGCATAAGTATGCCGTTAGTTCTATTTTATCCATAAATAGGACCCTATTAGGTGCTACAAAGTTGGACCAGAGTGGACCTGGGAGCAATGGCAATGAAGGGGTACTCCACATTTCCCAAAGTTTCAACATTACTGGAATCTCACCATCAGATTGTTTAGTGTTATATCGTTGTAGGGGTCTTACCCCTCTGCAGAGAAGCAGTCGGTGTATTCTACAGCTCCAGCCGACTGGGAAAACAAATTAAGTTGATAATATCATATGCCGTTTTGTAGTCTATCCATATAAGTACAAAAAGAATGTGTTGAGGGAACATGAGGTACAAATGACATTTTATAAAGAGAGCAGCGCTTTCTTAAAAAGCAAAAAAAAAACAAAACAAAAAAACAAGGAAAGAATATGTAGCTATGAGCTTCTTTTGTTAATATTCTGGCCGATTCCATCACTGCTGTAGTTTGGATGGTCTCGATTTGTCCTCCAATTTGTCCTGTCTCTTTCAGTCCTCTTTCCAAGCCTTTTAGGACAATCCCAAGTGCACCAGCAACAATTGCTATCATTGTCAGGTTTATTGTCCTCGGCTTTCATATGTCTTTGGCAAAGTCCAATTACTCACCTTTCTTTTTGTATTATAATGGCCGAGGGATTTCGTTTTATATATCATGCCTTTGGGTTTTAGTTAGGCTTAGAACCTTTCGGCTCAGCACATAGGTTAGTTAGGTGAAAACTGAGCGCAGGTGTTAACTCGCGCGCGGGGAGGATATGTCGTTCACAGATGTCAAAATAAAAATCCCAGATAGAAAATTGTAACTTGTGGATGGAAATGATGTCATGCACAGGAAGCGCGCGCGGAGGATTTGGGGGATTTTGAAAAAAGTCAGTGAGTTGAGTCATGCGGTCTGAAGAAGACGGGTGACTTTCGCTAGCTCGCAGTGGCCTTGTGGCGGGTGCCACACGTGTTGGTGGGCAGATGGAAAAGCCAGCATGGAAAGATTGTGCCTCTCGGAAAACCTTTTAACTCAAAGGTAATAAAAAGTTTCGTACCTGAACTAAGAAGTCGTAAGTGTTTTTCGTGTTTCGGGATTCCTATGTTCTATGTATATATGTTATGAACATTCTATGTACGTTTCACATATCCGTATTATGGCTATTTTACCTTTTCACTTTCTTTTATTTTCGCCCTGTGTTTAGCTGGGACGGCAAAATCCACTATCCGGCGACTTATCTTTTTGGTCAATTATCACGAGATATGGTCGTCTGGCCAGAATTAAACGATTTGTTTGTATCTCAAAATACAAGAAAAAATTTTGCGTTGCCGATAATTATTATTTACTCCTTTAGAGTTTTTCACATCGGTGTTAGCTGATGGTTTCTCACAGGAGTTTGAGTAACAGCAAGTCTCCTCAAGTCTACAGGACTTATCTCAGTATTCTGGTTTATTCTTAGCAATGCTGTAGTTTGCATAGTCTCCACTGGTCCTCAAACATTCAAGTCCTCCAATCCCTTGTTAACTGTACCAAACGCATCTATCACAATTGGTATAATTGTCACCTTCATGTTCGATAGTTTTTTCAATTCCCAAGCAAGATCCAGGTACTTATTATTCATTTCACAATCTTTCAGTTTTATCCTGTGGTCAACCGGGACAGCAAAGTGGACAATTTTGAAAATTCTCTTTTTTTTTGTTGATTATTATAAGGTTTGGTCTTCTGGCCGAGATTAGGCGATCAGTTTTTGTGTCAAAGTCCCATAGGAGCTTAGGTGTGTCATTTTCTAAAACAGATGCTTGGATGTACATACAGCGGTTTTTACTTGCAGCCACTTAATTGTGTATATCTTTTGGTATGCGAATAATTATTTAGTATTAACTGCTTTCAAATTATTTTAATCTATAGTTACTTGAAAAAGCATGACTTCGGCAGTAAATCACCCAACAAGTGCTGACATAACGTAAAATAACGACGTTACTACCAAGTAACAAAACTTTATGTTTTTGTATTAGATTAAAACAAACTTTTCCTCCTATAAAAATCTTGTTTAGAATTGATCAAGGATATTGAAAAAATGGGTTGATATTTTTAGTTAAAAGAAATACCAAACTCATCAATTGAAAACGCTAATAATCTATGAATCTTAAACCGTAAAACACAGATTCTGTGATTGTCGTTCATTTATGAGCGGGTATTCTATTGTAATTATGAACAGGACTGTACAGTTAGTATCAATCATAAGAATACCGGCAGAATAATAAATTTGCACGTGATAAACAGAACGTTTTTTTGGGGTTTTTTTTGCGTTGGGATTGACTCTTTATCTATTCTTGGACAAAACACAAACACACACACACACATTTTTGTGTTATCTATTCTTTCTTTCTTTCTTTCTTTCTTTCTTTTACTTTTATATTGTGGCTTATATATTCTTTATATATATATTCATTTATTGACTTTTTTTTCGTTATCTTTCTTTCTTTCTTTCTTTTTTTTTTGATTTTCATATTTCTGTTATGTATTTTTTCTTTCATCGTTTTTTTTTCAATTTTTCCATTTCTTGTTATCTTTCTTTCTTTCTTTCTTTCTTTCTTTCTTTGATTTTTTTTTCTTTCTTTAACGTTCATTTTCCGTAATCTAATTTTCTTTCTTTATTTTCTTTTTTTTTCTTGTTATTTTGGGGTTAACTATTCTTTCTTTCTTTCTTTCTTTCTTTCATTTTTTGACTTTTTTTTCGGTTATCTTTCTTTGTTTATTTCTTGACTTCTCTTTCACAGTTATGTATTCTTTCTTTCTTACTTTCTTTCTTTCTTTCTTTCTGTGACTTTTATTCTTCGGTTATCTTTAAATCATTCTTTTTTTCTTTCTTTCTTTGATTTTTTTTTTATTTCTGTTAAGCATTTTTTCTTTCTTCTTTTCTTTCTTTTTCTTCTTTCCATTTTTTTTTTTTTAGTTATCTTTCGTTTTTTTTTTTATTTTCTTTCTTTGATATTGATTTTTTTTGTTATCCATTCTTCTTCCTGTTTTTTTTCTTCTTGTTTTGTTTCTTTCTTTGACGTTCATTTTTCGGTTGTCAATTTTTTTCCTTTCTTTTCTTTTTGTTAGTTTTATTTTTTTCGGTTAACTATTCTTTCTTTCTTTCTTTCTTTCTTTCTTTCTTTCTTTCTTTCTTTGACTTATATTTTTCTTTCATACTTTCTTACTGTCTTTTTTCTTTGTTTCTTTCTTTACCTTTTTTACGGTTATCTTTCTTTCTTCATTCATTTTTGTGACTTGTATTTCTCAGTTATCTATTCCTTTTTTCTTTCTTTGGTTTTTATTTTTTTGTTATCTATTCTTCTTCCTTTTTTCTTTCTTTCTTGTTTTCTGTCTTTCTTTCTTTGGCATTTACTTTTCGGTAATCTATTTTTCTTCCTTTATTTTCTTTTTTTTAGTTTTATTTTTTTATTTAATTTTTGGTTAACTATTCTTTCTTTGACTTCTTTCTTTCTTTCTTTCGTTCTTTCTTTCTTTCTTTTTTTCTTTCTTTCTTTCTTTCTTTCTTTGCCCTTTTTTGGTTTTCTTTCTTTCTTCATTTATTTTTACGACTTCTGTTTCTCAGTTATTTATTCCTCCTTTCTTTCTTTCTTTCATTCTTTCTTTCTTTTTTTCTTTCTTTTTCTGACTTTTGTTTTTGGTTATCTTTCTTTCTTTCTTTCTTTCTTTCTTTTTCTGACTTTTGTTTTTGGTTTTCTTTCTTTCTTTTTCTGACTTTTGTTTTTGGTTATCTTTCTTTCTTTCTTTTTTTCTTTCTTTCTTTGACTTCTATTTCTCATTTATCTACTGTTTCTTTCTTTCTTTCTTTCTTTCTTTTTCTGACTTTTCTTTTTGGTTATCTTTCTTTCTTTCTTTCTTTCTTTCTTTCCTTCTTTGACTTCTATTTCTCATTTATCTACTCTTTCTTTCTTTCTTTCTTTCTTTCTTTCTTTCTTTCTTTCTTTCTTTCACCGGTTTCACCAACCATTTTTGATTGCTACACTCTTTTTCTTCCTTTCTTTTCTTTTATTTGCTTTCTCATTTCTTTTTCGCTTTTTTTGAAATTCACAAATTTTTATCTACTTTATCCTACTTTCTTCCTTTTTTTGTTTCATAACATATATTTCTTTCTTTCTTTCTTTCTTTCTTTTCTCTTTTTCATTATTTCCTTTTCATTCACAAAGTTCGATTTTCATTCTTCTTTCGCCTCTTTTTTTTTACCATTTTCCGATTCCCTTGTTCTTCGTTTCATTACAAATAAGCCTTCAACGCATTCCTACTTATCTCTAATTTATAAATACCTTCAAGCAAGCTGAAAATTCCAACCAACAAACAGTAAATATCGGTAACGCTTCCTGCGTTTCGAAGAAAATGCACAAGAACGAAATCACCAGAAAAGAAAAGTTGTTCTTATTACTGTGGTAATATTACTGGGTTTCAACATCCAATTAATCATATTAACTCCCACGTGGAAAAGCAGAATGTAAGGCCGATTAAACATCGTCCGCCATTTTGAAAACGAGGATCATGGGAACGTTTTGTTTTGTCTTTTTATTTCTTTGTGATAATTCACCGTCTGCAATATTCATATTCATATCTATTCATTATAATTTTTTCTTTGATTCATTTATCTCTTTTATGGAAAGCCGCATTAAATGATAGACTTCTTCCGTATATTGCTGTATCTGTTGTTTAAAAAATGAACCAAGATGTTTAGGGTACTTTTGGTTTTTATCTTTTGAATTGCGAAAAATGTTTGCCAAAATTAAGATTCCTCTTTAGACTAGTAAACTTTTATTCTACATAAGAGTACGAAAGAAACGGGTAGAATCCTTGTTGGTTTGGCTTACAATGCACAAACTAAATCCACAGCAGATAAGACCACCCTCAACAAAACGAGTGTCCTGATATGATAGTTAAATTAATTCTAAGGTTAAAGATGTTTGCCCAAATAAGGACTCCTCTTTAGACTCGCTTTATACAAAAGAAGTCGATTCAAAAGAGTGTAACCGTTGTCGGTGAGGCTTAGCATCCACCAACTGCATATATTGCAGAGGGATAAGAAACTTGCTTAAAGCACAATAAAAATGATGTTTTAGAGTAACAATAAACTTGCTAAAATATGCTTGCAGCTGAAACAATTTAAGGGCATTTGTTTGCTGCTAATGTAGGGCTTTTTACAGCCAAGAAAATAAAGACTCTGTGTCTACAATTTTATTATGTTGTCTGTTCCAAAAGGTACATAAATCTTGTATAATTAAAATAACTCTTTTTGGATGAGAAATTCATTTTTTTACGGTGGTTAAATACCTCTGACTGGTAGTGTACATATATTTATATCAGAAAAAAAAAATTCATTCATAGCTGTTTTTTCTCTCTAAGTCGTAGCATGAATCGTTTAACTTCGGGATAAACTGAATTAAGAATTGGGCCGTATTTTCCCAAATACTTTCAATCTCAGCTGGAGCCATTTTCGTGGGAACGAATTAGTCAATGACGGACACAATGACTTGTCATATACATTTATTTACAGAGGAGGCAAAAGAAAAAGTAGGAAGGGCTTTTACGGAAGAAAATACTTTTATATATAAGAAGAAGTGAGAGACGAGTGTTAAAGGTATATTAGAATATTAATGCAAAAACCGATATTGATTTTATTTAATGAAAGTTTTGTTTGTTTGGCTTTGAAGACATATCAGCCATTGTGGTTTATTTAATACTAAACCCTCTTATATATATATATATATATATATATATATATATATATATATAAGATTTGGTTTGGTTGAGGTTAATGGCATATCAACAATTGTTGGTTATTTAATGCCAAATCGTTTTTATGCATGTATATCAGAAATAGAGGATTTGATTTAGTTAGGTTTTGTGGCATATTTACCATTGTAGGTTATTTAATGCCAAATTATCTTTATGCATATATATTAGATATATAGGATTTGGTTTGGTTGGTTTTTATGCCATATCAACGATTGTAGGGTGTTTACAGCCAAATCCACCCCCTTCTTCTCTCTCTCCCTCGCTCTCTGTCTCTCTCTGTCTCTGTCTGTCTGTCTGTCTGTCTGTATCTAATTGGTAAACAAGACGAACCAGACATGCTGGACACTACTGGAGAAGCAGGGACGAACTCATAAGTGATGTACTCTTATGGACCCCTACACATGGCTGTGCAAAAGCAGGACGACCAGCACGAACATACATTCAGCAACTATGTGAGGATACGGGATGTTGTCCAGAAGACCTGCCTGAGGCGATGAACGATAGGGAAAAGTGGCAAGAGAGGGTCCGGGATATCCGTGCTACCAGCACGACATGATGGTGATGAGGATGATTCTTAAACAGTTAAATAGTTCAAGTCCCAATTTAACATCACTCATTGATTTTCTCTCAGTTTATTCCATTTGACCCAGAGATTGAACCCTATCAGGTGCAATCACTCGCGACTGGGTGAAGCAGGGAGCTATAGCAACGATGAGGTATTCCATATTTTCGGAATCCCTTAGGCAGGAATCTCGCCATTAGAATGTTTAATGACATATCAGGAGATTCTCTGAGTTGAGGGTTACCCCACCATTCAGAGAGGCAGTCGGTGTATTCTTTAGCCTCTGCTAACTGGGTTGCAATAAATGTCTGTTAATATTTATACAAAGGGTTCCAAACATTTCGCTGGTTTATTTTTGTTCAATATGGAAGTGTTTTCAAAGAGAGGGAATGCCGACTTTATCTATTGTGGTGTGGTTCGTTGGTTGGGTTTAATGGCATATCAACCATTATAGGTTATTCATGGCAAAATCCATTTTATGCAAATCCTCAGTTTTATTTCAAACAATTCAGTTTAGCATGAGTACACAGTTCAACTGTAAAAAAAACATTTCTATTTCAAGCTCTTCAATTTATTCAAATAGTTATAATTCAGCTAATTCAGTTAGGTATAAGTACATATTTTGTTTACACACAGTTATATGTCAACATAGTCCTATATTAAACAATTCAGTTTAGTGTAAGTATAGTTGCAATGTCAAAAACAGTTCAATTTCAAACAATTCACTTTAGCATAAACACACAGTTTAAATTTGAGTACAGTTTAAAAGTCAAAAACCTTTCTGTTTCGAGCTATCAAGTTTAGTCAAACAGTTCTAATTCAACAATTCAGTTTAGCAGAAGTACGCAGTTAGTTCTATTTAACCCATAGATAGAGCCCAATCAGGTGCTATAATTCCGAGCCTGAGTGGACCTGGGAGCAATGGCAATAGAGGTACGCTCCGCATTCTCCAAAGCCTCAGCAACACTGGAACCTCATCATCAGATTGCTTAGTGTCATAACGAGGAAAATCATTGGGGGGCCTTACTCCTCTTCAGAGGTGCAGCTGGTGCATTATATAGCCCCAGCCGACTAGGCAAGACACAGATTTAATGTCAAAACAGTTCTATTTTACACAATTCAGTTTATCATATCTACGTAGTTTAAATGCGAAAAAACAGGAAAGTCAAGAAACCACGGTTTGGTTCTATTTAACCCATCGATAGTGCCCTTATCAAGTGCTAACACTCCGGGCCAGAGTGGACCTGGGATCGATGGCAATGAAGGGGTACTCCGCATTTCCCAAAGCTCATGCATTACAGAAACCTTACCATCAGATTTTTAGTGTCATATCCAGGACACACGTTGGGGGCGGTCTTACCCCTCTGCAGAGAAGCAGTCGATGTATTTAATCTATCTATCTATCTATCCCAGTCCACGTATATGTATATTTGCTCACCACAATTCATATCTTTCTCACTTTTATATATATATATATATATATATATATATATATATATATATATATGTGTGTGTGTGTGTGTGTGTGTGTGTGTGTGTGTGTGTGCAGGGGAAATATTTTTCCTTATTGATGTAAAATAAATTTGCCTTGTTGGTAAACAGCGTTTTGTTATCAATATATGCAAACTTTTATCATTGCCAGACATAATGAAGTGCCCTGGACATTCTGAAAATAATATTTTTGAAAAAAAAATACATGAATATATATATATATATGTGTGTGTGTGTGTGTGTGTGTGTGTGAGAGAGAGAGAGAGAGAGGCAACCCAAATCGATTCTTCAATATACCTCACCCAGCTTCCTATTTACTTCTCTGTCTGCCTAACTGTTACGTCTTTAAGCATGTCAATAACTAGCATAAGTCTTTAGTGAACAAGCAGTCGTAAAAAGCATTCAAGAGTTCCATCATTCCAATATTCTATACTACCAAAATAAGTAGTCTTCACTTTTTTATTATCAACCCTGCGTAGAATGTAATTTTTTCATTTTTTTAAAAACTTATCCGGGTGATGTTTACGTTTTGTAATTACTTTTTCCTTATTTTGATATCGATATTTAAAACGAAATTTACTCATAGAATTTATAAAATTCTAAAAAGTCTATTAAAGAACTTTATTCACTTGTATCATAATTTGTCTATAAATTGAATTATTTATTCTACGTCCCCAGCCGATTGGTCTTATAATTTCTAGAACTGACAGTGAATTAAAGTTTTAAAACATCCCTGACCTACAGATTACTCTTCATCTATTAATACTCATTATTTTCTTATATGTAAATACACAAACCGATACATGAATTGATCTTACGCAACATCAAGAAATGTTTGCTATGACATCAACGGCCGAAAAGTAAACGCGTTTTTAAATCACGAACTGCACTAAAAATGAAGATGAACGAACGTCCAATGTAATGTCTGCTTTTAATTGATCTGGCATTTCAGATATATACTCCCCTTCCCCCGTAGGGTTGAGTTCTCTGGCGAAGAAGTAATCGTGTTGCCATTAGCGTTTATGGCAAACCTCTTCGTAGATGAATTGAGGTATCGGCAACCGTTTAAACGGATGTATGTAAACAATAGTAATTGTGATTCATAACCGTTTAAAATTTACTTCGCAGCTAATATCTCGTAGCTGAATGGTTAGAAGCTTTGGCTTGGCGTATGAGTCAACCGGGTTTCGATCCCCACTACGGGAAGATACTGCCAAGCCCACACTGATGAGTTCTGATAGAACGAAACAGATCTGTCTGTGGGTGGCTACTGTGATATATATATATATATATATATATATATATATATATATATTTCTTTTAAATACCCTGTCTGGTGGGAAAAGCTGCTTGGTAGCGCCGGGAGTGGCAGTACCGCTTTGAGCTACCGAAACTGTGTTATCACCATGGTTGGCGGCTGATGAGGGCAGGGTATCGCACTTGCTTTCACACGTTGTATGATGAAAATTCATCTGTTCTTACTCATTATTTTCTTATATGTAAATAAACAAACTAATAAATGAATTGGCTTTATTTTTGGTCATTTCAGGAAGAATTCAATGTAGAGTTTTTAATGTAACCAAAAAAAGTGACCAACTACAAGAATCGGTGAAGAAATAAGGTTATAAAAAACCTGACTTAGTGTTTAAAAAATCTGAATTAGTACATTTTTGACGAGATTTTATTTTTATCGTTTGCGGTAGAATTCTGTATTTAGATAAATAGGCAACCAATGGAAATTGCCAGTTCGAAGATTTGACGGAAAAATGACTCTTTTAATCATCCCAGGATTAACGAGCATTTTTCAGATAAAATCTAAAATATGATTTTTTAAAAATTGTTTCAGGTAGAATTCAATATGTCGATTACAATGAAACCAAACAATAAACCAAACAATAAACCAAACAATAAACCAATCTGTGGGGATTTAGGAATTAACAATAAAACTCCCAACCAGATGTTGACTCATCGGCTGCCACATACAAATGTATAAACGCGTCGCCACGCATAAGGCTCCACGCATCCATCCGGTTAAAAATCAGAAAAAAAAGAAAAATAATAAAAAGTAAAGTAGCCAATGGGAAGCGGTCGCGCCAAAATTAGAAGGATTTTGGAGTGGCGAATTTGGAGCCGGTGGAGAGAGATAAATACTCAGGTTTTCTGTGAACCGGGTCTTGTCAGGGAGTGTCCGTCGAACCAACAACATCATTTTGCTGTCTGGTGCTTTTGGGCACCACGCTACGTCTTGGGACGTAGCGTTGGTTAGTCCATTCACCAAGTAAATAAAGGAAAGTATGGAAGAAATGTTTTCGTCTCTTATCTGTTTCTATCTTTTCTTTTTGTATATTTCTTTTGGGACTTTCTTTGGACAAGGCATTGCGCCGGCCAGTCAACGTGGGGTAAAATAATATAACCAAAATATGGAGTCAGATATCTTACGGCAACACAGCGTTGCCCTTAGCCACTGACCTCCTTAAAAAGCCTTCAAAACCCACAGATCTAAAATCTATAAATTAAATTTTTTAAAAATTGTTTCTGGTAGACATCAATGTGTAGATTACAATGAGTGGATTACAATGCAACCAAACCAAGTCAACACTTTTTGATTAGGTTAGTTTGTTTAATTTTATGGCATATCAAACATTCAAGGTTTATTCAATGCCAAATGTTCCCCATACATATATGATAGATATATGTATATGACTTAAAGATAACATTCTTAAACAAGCCTGAGCTCTTCCTGCACACAGTTAAATGGTTCCAAGTTTTACTAATTAACAGTCACAATTTAACATCAGTTATTTTTTTGGACAGAGTTTGTTCTATTTAACACATAGATAGGACCCTATATGGTGATACCACCCCGGGGCAGAGTTGACCTGGGAGCAATGACAATGAAGCCATGCTCCCTATTTCTAAATCTCCAAGGGTGAGTCCTATCCATCAGATCTTTTAATGCTTCATCTAGAGCATACGTTAGGAGAGTCAGGGTATTCTACTGCTCCAGTTATTGTTATCCAACACTGATAACTATTTGATAAAAATCATTTGTTTGCACATAGTTATATGGTTTCAAGTATTGTTATCCAACACTAATAATTCTATTTAATATTAATAATGTCTTTGCATGGTTATATTTAGCGTATTCAGATGATGTTTATTCAAAGAAAAGACAAACACAGGTTGAACGTTTTTAAACAAATATATTAAACAAAAAATAAAAAACAAGGCGATAAGGCAAAGAATCAAACTGTACAAATTGGAAGCGTACGACTATCAAGTGAAGGAGTAAATCGTACTGTGTGTGTGAAGCCGGAGTTTGTGGACGGTCATGTATGTTATAAGTTAAGGAACTCGCTTGCTGCGTATGGTGTTATAAGGGTGGTAAGTTATCAGATGATCTTGGTAGGTGGTAGCATTCGTGGACAGGGCGGCGTTGTGGCTAAGGCAGCAATTGTTCACAGCGGGTGGTACGTCATAAACCTGTCAGAGTTCAAAATGAGTTCCTATGGCGGAGCGTTTCCTTCCCTCCGTCCTTTGGTAGGCTAGTCTGCCGCCTCTGAAGATTTTCGCTGCTTAAATAGTTACCCTTTGGATCAAGTTGGTTCTGGGAGTTTTTTTAGGGGGAAGATTTATGATTAGCTAAAAAAGGGTATTTTGTTAATGTGAATTGATTTTTTGTATTCTCGCCCGGAAGTTCTGCACGGAGCCTCTTGCACAAAGACACATTTAATTCATTGTCGCGGCAGCAGCCGTCTGGTTAATATCCGGTCGCATGCTACCCTTCTCCAGCCACGTGTATGTTTGTTGAGTGAAATTTGGTTAGGTTTGGTTATTTGCTTTTATGGCATATAAACTCTTGATGGTTATTTAATTCAAAATCCTATTTATACATATACATGATTTGTAAGCGAAGTGTTTCAAGGTAATGCATTTCTAAACGAGCCAGAGCTAATTTGCTTGCACACAGTTAAAAGGTTTTAAGTAATACTATTTAACATAAGCAATTTTTATTTTTCAAGTATTCCTGTCTAATCTAATTTTAATTATTTCTTGCACATGGTTAATAATATTAATTATTTGTTTGCACATGGTTTATAATGTTAATCATTTGTTTACAAGCAGTTATATTTTCATGTATAACAATTTATCATAAACTCTTCTATACATCATATATTCCAATCTAATATGAATAAATTACACGCAACTATATCGTTTGAAATGTATGATGATCATAATCCCCATTTAAGAATGAACAGTTCTATATGACTCAAAGCTGAGATCCTAACGGGTGTTGCCAATCCTGGTCAGTGTTAACCTGGGAGTAATGGTAGTAAATGGGTACTCCTCCTTGCCGAAACTCAAAGATGAGAGCATCATAATTATCTAGTATTTTGTCATACCCAGGATACTAGTCGGAAGAATCGCAGTCAGCGTATTAAGAAGCCTTAGCTGACAGAGAGAGTTATTTCAAAAATTAACTGAAAATTCAGGTTTTAAAATACACCAGACGTAATTGCTATATGTAGAAACATTTGCAACAAAATATAGATTTTTATCATTAAGGGTTTTCGGACTATTGCTTTCATCTTTATTGTTATTGCCACAACGTTTCGACCGATATGTCCACCGGCCTTCTTCGGGTGTTTCTCGACCTCGGGAACCTTCACGGAACTTCGAATTACGTCCTTTATTGAATCCACGGGGGTCGCGTGTTCTGATTCCGTTGGCTAACCGAATCAGAACAGGCGACCCCCGTCCAATAAACAACCGAAGAAAGCCGTAGGACATATCGGCCGAAATGCTGTGGAAATAACAATAAAATGAAGACAATAGTCCGAAAACCCTTAATGATAATAATCAACAAGCTTCGTCTCAGAAATTTAGACAACTGAAATGTAGATTATGGATTTTACTCTCATTTCTGGTAGAATTCTCAGACTATATAACAATGTTACCAAAGAAAGTAGAAAATTTTAATAATTGACGGATAATTAAGGCTTTAAAACACACCTGACGTAATTCCTATACGTAGAACATTTTTCGATAAAATTTAAACTCTTATTTCACGGCATACTAACTCTAGAAATGAACAGATGTCTACAAGGAGAACAAATACCCGAATGGATAAGCAAAGGGAATACCACACTGATCCAAAAGAACCCAAGTAAAGGAACCGTTCCAAACAACTACGGACCTATAACCTGCCTACCGATTATGTGGAAAGTATTAACAGCAACAATAGGGGAAGAGATTTACTACTCGTTAACAAGCTGCAGATTGTTCCCTGAGAAACAGAAAAGATGCCACAAAGGATCCATATGAACAGCAGAGTTATTTTACATAGATCAACACATCTTAAATGAGAGCAAAACCAGACAGTAAAAATCTAGCTATGGCCTGGATTGACTACAAAAAGGCATATGATATTGTTTCGCAAAAATATATAATCAACTTCCACACAATATGAAGAATATCACCTGAAGTCATAAACTTTATCGAGAAAACCATGAAAACCTGGAAAGTGCAATTGACGGCAGGAGGAAGAAGCTTAGCTGAAGCAAATATCCAAAGAGGTATATTTCAAGGAGATGCACTATCACCGTTACTATTCATAATAGCCTTGATGCCACTTATCCACATACTCAAAAAATTCACTGCCGGACACAAACTTACTAAATTGCAAGAAAAAGATCAAGCACCTAATGTCCATGGATGGCATCAAACTAATTGCAAAAAATGAAAAGAAAAAGGAAACTCTAATACACGCAGTTAGATTTTACAGTCAGGATATAGGAATGGAATTTGGCATCGAAAAATGTACCATGCTAATAATGAAAAGGGGCAAACGACATCTGACAGACGGAATGGAACTATCAAATCAAGACAAGATTAGAACGCTCGAAGAAGAAGAAATCTACAAATATTTGGGCATCTTGGAGGCTGACACCATCAAACCAATGGAGATGAAAGACAAAATTAGGAAATAATATCTCAGAAGAACTAAAAAGCTACTCTAGACAAAACTATCTTGCAGAAACCTTATCAAAGGAATAAATACCTGGGATGTATCCCTCGTTAGATATTCTGGGCCATTTATGAAGTGCCCAAAAAAGAACTTAAACTAATAGACCGAAGAACAAAGAAACTAATGATATGCATTAGGCATGACATCCCAGAAACGACGTTCACAGACTATATGCATCAAGAAAGATGGGAGGAAGAGGACTTGCCAGCACTGAAGACAGTGTTAACGCATGAGTACAACGACTCGAGGACTACGTAGAAAAATGCGAAGGTGGACTCATTACAGCCATCAAAAATGATACTAACAACACGATGACTAACAGAAGGACAATAACCAGAAAACAAAAATGGGAAGAAAAACAAATCTATGGGCGCGTTAAACGACTAATAAATAACACGAAAAAACCTGGACGTAACCAAGGAAAGGAAACTTTAAGAGAGAAATAAGATTTCTCCTAATAGCAGCATAAAGCAACGCTATAAGAATCAATCAAATCAAATCGAGAATAGATAAGATGCAATAAAATAGTAAATGAATGTCATTTGGTGACAGAGACAAAACAATCAATTACATAATAAGCAGATGCAGCAAATAATCACAGAAAAATCATAAGAATAGACATGGCTGGATGGACAAGGTTATCCTATGTGAGTTGTTGAAGAAAATGAAATTTGACCATACGAACAAATGGCATATGCACAACCCAGCATCTGTCTTGGAGAATAAGACACGTACACACTTTCAGGATTTTGACATACAAACAGATCACGAAATTTCGGCCAGTCAACCATGCCTTATATTATTTAACAACAAAAAAGACAACATGAAAAACTGTGGACTTTGCTGTCTCGGCTCATCATAGATTAAAATTGAAAGTAAATTAAAAAAAGGATAAGTACCTGGACCTTGCTAGAGAATTGAAAAAACTTTGAAACATGAAAGGGTCAATTATAGTAATTGTGATTGGTACTTTCATTCAAAGGTTATTAAAGGGACTGGAGGTCTTGGAAATATAAGGACGAATGGAGACCATCCAAATTACTAAATTATTGAGAAGGGCTAGAATACTGAGAAGAGTCCTAGACTTGAAGAGACTCGCTTCACTCAAACTTCAGTGAAATACCATCTGTTGTATAGCCACATAATACATATGCAACTATACATGTATACGTGCAGAATCATAGCAACTGCACAATAAAGACTTGCGACACAGTTCTCTTGAAAAATATACCTCTCACTTTATTTGAAAGGGTTGTGTGTGAGAGGGAATTGAAGACTGAACAGAACCGCAACATATTGACCCCCACTCTATTGGGCATAACCGCATTTCTCACCCGTTCTCCTGAGCTGCTCAACCGGGGGCCTGAGGCTCACTCTGCTGGGTGCTGGTTTTTTCTACCGCATCTTTCCTCCAACTCGTCTGATCTCCAACTAATTGAACTTCCTGTGCACTGAGTTATATTATAGTTCGACGCTCACCTTCTTCCTGTGGGCGTCACAAATAGCAATCATTCAGCCCGTCCACGGTCAAGGTTATATTCTGATATTCCTCGACCGGATGCATCTGTTATTTACACTGGTGCATTTCCTATTTTGACAGCCCGGCCGTATCGGAGGTCAATATACAGCACATCGGCTAACGATGATGGGAAAATCTCTCAAAGAGTAAGTAAATAGCATCTAAGACAGTGTTGACGCATCCATACAACGACTCGAAGACTACATAGGTAAACACGAAGGAGGACTGATTACGGCCATCAGAAACAATACTGATAATACGATAAAAATAACTAGGAAACAAAAATGGGAAGGAAAACAACTCCATAGGCGTTTTAAACGACTAATAAACATCTCACACGACAAAACCTGGACATAGCTAAGAAAAGGAAACTTTAAGAGAGAAACAGAATCTCTCCTAATGGCAGCACAAAACAGAGCCATAAGAATCAATCACATCAAAGCGAGGATAGATAAGACTCAACAAAATAGCAAGTGTAGACTATGTGGTGACAGAAATGAAACCATTAATCACATAATAAGCGGATGCTGCAAATTGGCACAGAAGGAATACAAGGCTAGACTGGTGGGCAAGGTGATCCACTGGGAAATGTGCAAGAAGTTTAAACTTGACCACACCTACAAATGGTATATGCACAACCCTGCACCTGTCCTATAAAATGACAGTCAAAAACTCCTATGGGACTTTGATATACAAACGGATCACCTAATCTCGGCCAGAAGACCAGATCACATAATTATCGACGAAATAAGAAAATTTGCAAAATGGTCGACATTGCTGTCCCGATTGACCACAGAATAAAACTGAAAGAATGTGAAAAGAGAGAAAAGTACCTTGACCTTGCTAGAGAATTGAAAAAAAACTATTGAATATGAATGTGACATTTATACCAATTGTGATTGGTGCTTTTGTCACAGTAACTAAAGGGTTATTAAATGGCCTGGAAGATTAAGAAGTTGGCGGCTGAGTGGAGACCATCCAAACAACGGCATTATTGAAAACTGACAGAATACTGCGAAGGGTCCTGGAGACTTGAGGAGACTTGCTGTCACTTAATCTCCAGTAAAAGACCATCAGCTTACGCAGATGTGAAAAACTCTTATGATTAATAATAATAATCAACAAAAAAGAGAACTTGCTGAATTGTGGACTTTAGTTGCCCGGCCGACCAGAGAGTAAAACTGACAGAAAGCGAAAAGAAGAATGAGTTCCAAGACCTTGCTAGAGAATTGAAAAAGATTGTGGGACATGAACGTGGCAGTGATATCAATTATAGCTGGTGCTCTTGGTACAGTCATCAAAGGACAGGTACAAGGATGGAGGACTTTGAAACAAAACGACGAAAGGAGATCATTTAAACTATATCATTACAGAGGTAGGCCAGAATACTAAAAAGATCCAGTAATCTTCAGGAGGCTCTCTGTCACTCAAATTCCTGTGAAAAAAACATCATTTACTATATCTATAAATAATGATATGACATTATAAATTTCATGATAGCGTAGACACCGGCGCTGGTTGACAATCAGTTTCAGGAGGTGCCCGTGGTGTAATGGTTATCATCATAGGAAATGGACACGGCGACACGAGTTCAAATTCTGGACGAGACTGATACCATTTCACATAGCGCTAATACCCTTGGGAAAGGTATGAAACCAATTAATCTCCTTACAGCTATAGGTAAATAGTAGGGCAGACTGAGTTCTTCAGCCTTGTTGAGGCAACTAGTCTAGGAGAAGGAAAACTCTGAATTCAAACCAGTTGAACTCCTCTTAAAAATTGACCTTGTGTCATATCCTGCTCGAGCGGATGGGTTGGGTAAATATGGTTAACAATCAGTTTCTCGCCTATGTAATCTTTTAACCTTTGATTAAACAGGCGACCAAACATCAGTTATCAAGTTCTGTTGTCAATGTCTTGTTCACACACACACACACACACACACATATATATATATATATATATATATATATATATATATATATACATGTGTGCGTGTGTGTGTGTGTTTGGTTGAATACCTCGGATTGTTTCTTTTTTATCTTCATATGGAGACGTTCATTACTAGTCTTCTTATGTCTGGGCCAGGTGGGAGAAGATGACCAGAGAAATGGTCAAAAGCACGGGGGGGCTAATAATAGATTCCTTCTTCCCCAATTTGACCCGATCATAAGAGGCGAGTAAGAAGACTCGAACGTCTTCATTTGAAGATTTGAAAAAAAGAGACAATGCAAGGTATTCAACCAAACCTGTTTATATATATATATATATATATATATATATATATATATATATATATATATGTAAATATATATGTGCGTGTGTGTGTGTGCGTGTCTCTGTGTGTGTGGACAAGAACGTGATGATTTTAAAAAAGAAATAATCTGCGGTTTCCAACCACACAGGTTTAGATAATGATTTGCTGCCTTAGAATACAATATATATATATATTATTTACCGTGACTAAAAAATCCAGCAAGCACCAGCATGTGACATATAGAACACTGAACAGCTGTTTCGACCTTTCTGGGTCTAATCGGCAGTGCATACCATAAACTCCACCACTAGAAACCGAACTTCTAACAATGAGCCACCAATTCATGCCACACATTAGGCATGCCAAATCAACAAGTCATCGTAAGAAATATATATATATTGAGCACTCTGGTAGCCGATAAGGTATAATAAAAAAAATGTAAACAAAGGCTGCTGCTGCTGTTGCTAAAATAAATACCTTAAAATTCCCTTAGCCAACGTAGTCCGCTTGATGTCCGACAGGTTTGAAGCTTAGTCTAACGTAAAGTTGGACGGGTTTCAATCCCGGCTTCGAGTGTCCTACGTGTCTAGCCACACTGAAGAGTTCTGATAGAACGAAACAGTCTGTCTATGGATGACAATATATATATATATATTGTTCCAGTATAAAGGGTATAATTAATGATGGTACGGAAAATTCAAGCGATGAACATACTTCAAATTTCGTCTCCTATTTCCAAGTTGATATTATTCCAATATTCTATTAGTCCATAGAACTTTACTTCCTGATTTTCTTGAACTCAATCCTTTTATAGAAGCACACGTCTAGTCTAATTCTTAGACCTTGTTTTAAACTCTAATTCAAGATCCCTAAAAACTTAATTCTCTAGCTACTTAAAAATATGACGCGTACCTATAGCAATTTTCTTGTTTGGTTCTTTATGGCATATCAACCTTTATTGGTTATTTATTGCCAAATATATATTACATATAAATAAGCAGTTCTATTTCAAACAATGCAATTTAGCATGAGTACACAGTCTAATTGTCAAACACATTTCTACTTCAAGCTATTCAGTTTAGTCAAACAGTTCTAATTAAAACAATTCTGTTTATGATAAGTATAGTTTTTTTCCACACACTGTTAAATGTAAAAACAGTTCTATTTCAAATCATTGAGTTTACGCCTTTTCATTCTATTTGACCAATACATTCGACCATATCAGGTGCTACCACTCCGGACTCAAGTGGACCAGGCAGTGAGGGCAAGAAAGGGTGCTTCGCATTCCCCAAAGATCGGACATTACTGAAACTTGACCATCATGTTGTTTATTGTCATATCCAGGGGACTCGTTGAGAGAGGGGGTTTTACAGAGTTAAATGTAAAAAAAGTATTTCAGATTATTCAGTTTAGCATAAGTATGCAGTTTAGATGTCAAAACATTTCTTTTTCGAGTGCGCAGTTTTATGTTAAAACAGTTCTATTTTAAACAATTCTGTTTAGCATAAATACGCACTTTATATGAAAAAAACTGTGAACTTTCGATATCATGGTTTAGTTCTATTTGACCCATAGATAGGACCCTATCAGATGATACCACTCCGGAACAGAGTGGACCTGAGAGCGATGACTATAAGAGCTCCAGCTTAAACCTCACCATCACATTTTTCGTGTCATATGAGGACACTCGTTGGGTGAGTCTTACCCCTCTGCAGAGGTGCAGTCGGTGTATTCTACAGCCCCAATCGACTGGGCAATTCCTTGTTAAAAGTACGCGTTCCCTTCATGCGGAAATGTATTAAATATTAATGGATTCGTGGGTAGTAAGTTAACTTGTGACAATAAAATCAATATTCTTTGGAAGGATTGAAAGAATTCTACGTATACGGAAAGGTATTAAATATTAATGGATCTGTGGGTAGTGAAGTAATTGTGGTGGCTGCCGATTTTATCTCTTTGAGACAATGTTTTACAAAATGTTACAAGGGCTTCTCGCGTTCTTCGCAATCTCAATTAGGCAATTTCTTTCATTCCACAAAAAAGCCGGAAGGAAAACCACAAACTACAGAGATAAGAGAGAATCCTTTAAATCAAAAGTAGATATGTTTCCATTCTCAAAGTAAACAATCTTTTTTTCTTCTTTCAATCGACACAATGTACACCTACAGTATCACCTATAATAACGTAAACCTTCATATTTCTGTCAAATAAAAAAAAAATCTATTTTTATTGAAAACCAAACAAATTAGGTTTTTTTACAAGGTTATACAATGAACGCTATTCCCTAATCTTTTGAAGGCAAAATTAACTCTGTGCCAATTGACCAACACTGTCGGTTTAGTTTGTAGAATACACCGATTGCATCTCTTCAGAGGGGTAAAACTCCCCCGACGTGAATTGAGCCAATCGGCTGGGGTTGTAGAATACACCGACTGATCTCTGCAGAAGGGTAAAACTCCCCCGACGTGAATTGATCCAGGCGGCTGGGGCTGTAAAATACGCCGACTGCATCTCTGCAGAAGGGTAAAACTCCCCCGACGTGAATTGATCCAGTTAGCTGGGGCTGTAAAATACGCCGACTGCATCTCTGCAGAAGGGTAAAACTCCCCCGACGTGAATTGATCCAGGCGGTTGGGGCTGTAAAATACGCCGACTGCATCTCTGCAGAAGGGTAAAACTCCCCCGACGTGAATTGATCAAGGCGGCTGGGGCTGTAGAATACACCAACAGCATCTCTGCAGAAAGGTAAAACTCCCCCGACGTGAATTGATCCAGTTAGCTGGGCTGTAAAATACGCCGACTGCATCTCTGCAGATGGGTAAAACTCCCCCGACGTGAATTGATCCAGGCGGTTGGGGCTGTAAAATACGCCGACTGCATCTCTGCAGATGGGTAAAACTCCCCCGACGTGAATTGATCCAGTCGGCTAGGGCTGTAGAATACACCAACAGCATCTTTGCAGTAGGGTAAAACTCCCCCGACGTGAATTGATCCAGTTAGCTGGGGCTGTAGAATACACCAACAGCATCTCTACAGAAGGGTCAGACCACCTCAACGAGAGTTCTTGATATGACACAAAGAAATCTGAGTGTGAGGCCCCAGTAATAGGGAATGCAGTGTTCCCCCTTCATTGCCATCCCTCCTATGTTCATGCCGGTTCGGAGTGTTAACACCTGATATGGTCCTATCTATGAGTCAAATAGAACTATTTGACGTTTAAACTGAGTGCAAAGAATGACATGTTGAATTGTTTTGAATAGAACTGTTTGATCACTTATCTGTGTGTACCTACAGAATGCGTTTACAGGTCATATATTGAATATATATGTAGAAACTGGGCATTAAATAACTTAAAAGGGTTGATATGCCATAAAACCCAACCAAACCAAATCTTAAGTATTTTATATATATGTATACAGAGGATTTGGCATTAAATAACCAACAATGGTTGATATGCTATAAAACCCAACCAAACCAAATCTTAAGTATTTGATAAATATGTATACAGATGATTTGGCATTAAATAACCTACAATGGTTGATATGCCATAAAACCCAACCAAATCTTAAAGATTTTATATATATGTATACAGAAGATTTGGCATTAAATAACTTACAATGGTTGATATGCCATAAAACCCAACTAAACCAAAACCTATATATTTGATATATATATATTTAATATATATATATTTTCTATGCATAAATAGGATTTGGCATTACATAACCAACAATGGTTGATATGCCATAAAACCAAACCAAACCAAACAAAAAAAAAGAACTTATATACCATAAAAATAAAATAAAAACCTGAATCAGAGAATAAATATTACACTTTAATCCAAACTAGAACGCTGGGGAATGGATTTTCTGTTTAAATGGTTCTCTGGTGATCCAGTTAAAAAGAAGGAAGTGTTTTGTCATGAAGATTAAAATATTTTGCAATATTTTCGTAATATGATGATAACATTCGATAATACAGCACGTATTTTTTTTATTCTAATCAATTGAACCCTCCCTTATAGATGACCATCTATAAGGCTTTCGGAGAAATAGATCCACGACGTCACATATTTTGACTATCCGTCGAATTCTTGAAGGCGTACGTGCAAAAAACTTGTTATCTTCATTTTTTATTAAAAAAAAAAAACATTTTCTATACTTGAAAAAAATTATCTTCCTTTATTTTATTGCATTTATTTGATTTATTGTTTGTCTCTTTTATTCATTTTATTGTGTTTTTATTTCTATATCAGTTTTTTTACAAAAAAAATATTTGTATCTCAATATTTATTCATTATCACTCACTGAAACCAATTCTTTGTGAATCATTCATCGTTTGGGGAAAATCACAACAGCAACAAAAGAAAGTTTATACTTATCAGTAAATTTAAATCGTTCATCTTATTTCTAATCGCATTTTTTTTTCTTTAACAAAAGAAAAGAATATAAGAATCTGGCAGAAAAGAACCCAGATGATTCAATTTGCAAATAAAAATCATACAAACTGATTACGGTGAAAAAATTCTAAAATAAAAAGTCTAATAGCACCCAGACCAGTTAAAAATAATCAAATACCTCTGCAATACCTAGCCAAAAGAAAAACAAAACATCAGAAGAATTAATTAAGCTAAATATGAATTGTTTGAAATAGAAATGTTTTTGACAAGCTCTGTACTCATGCTAAACTGAATTGTTTGAAATAGAACTTATAAGTTACATAAAAATGGATTTGGCGTTAAATAACCTACAAAGGTTGATATGCCATAAAACCCAACAAACCAAACAAACCAAACTAAGCTAAATGTACAAAGTACTCGATACACTAAGTAGAGAATATTCAAAGTAGTAAAGTCTACAAAGTCACACCAATCTACCTACGTATTCCCTACTGGATCATTGCCCAATGGGCGGGGGCTATAGAATACACAGACTGCAGACCCCACCCCAACGAGTGTCCTGGATATGGCACTAAACATTCTGATGGTGTGGTCCAAGTAATACTGGGGCCTTGGGGAATACGGAGCACCCCTTCATTGCTACTGCTCCCTGATCCACTCTGGCTCGGCGTGAGAGCACCTGTGAGGGCCCTATCTATGAGGTAAATAGAACTAACGGCATACTTATGCAAAACTGAATTGTTAGATTAAACTGAATAGCTTGAAATAGAAATGTTTTTGACAATTGAACCGTGCTTATATTTGAACTTCGTGCTTATGCAAAACTGAATTATTTCAGATAGAACTTTTTTTTTTTACATTGAAACTGTATTTACACTAAACTGAATTGTTTAACATAGAACTGTTTTGACATGTAACTGTGTGTAAACATAATCTGTACTCATACTAAACTGAATTATCTGAATTAAGACTGCTTGACTAAACTGAATTGCTAGAAAAGGAAATGTTTTTCACAATTAAACTATACTTACATTTAAACTGTGAGCTTATGCTAAAATGAATTATTTAAATTGAACAGTTTTTGACATTGAAACTACTTACACGAAACTGAATTGTTATATATAACTGTTTGAATAGTTTGAAATAGAAATGTTTTCGACAATTACACTGTGTACTCATGCTAAACTGAATTGTTTTAAATAGAACTAATTATTTACATAAAAATGGACTTGTCGTTAAATAACCTACAAAGGGGTGTCTTTGTGGTGTAATGGTTAAAGCGATGAAATGCGGAATCGTAGTACGCGAGTTCGTACTCCAGTCGCGCTATTACGTTCACTTTCGGGCAAATACCCTTGGGAAAGGTATGAACCTCATTATTCTCCCTCCAGCTATGGGTAAATAGTAGGACGGACAAGGTTCTTCAGCCTTGGTGAGGCAACTAGTCTAGGAGAAGGAAAACTCTGAATTCAAACCTGTTAAACTCCGCTTAAAAATTGACCTTGTGTCATATCCTGCCCGAGCGGAGGGGTTGGTAAATAGTACCTACAAAGGTTGATATGCCATAAAACCCAACAAACCTGCTGGATTATCAAAAAAGAGATGATCTGATGATCCAAAAGGTTAAACCGAGGTAGATCGGTCTGAATCTGTAGGTTTTACAACTCTTTGTTGTCAATTATGATATCCATACTTTCGACATTAAGGGATCAATTTCGGAATTTAATTGATCCCTGTGTTTGGCATTGTTTTTGCTGGTTTATTTGGTCTTGTTTATTTATTCTGTTTACAAATTTTATTCTAGATTGTTGAGGGGGATCTATCGATGTTGCTGAGGGGAATTTGATTTGGTTTGGTTTCTTTTTTTAATGGCATATCAACCTTTGTATGTTATTGAATGCCAAATCTATTTTCCAAGAAGAACAGTAGTGGTACTAGCGGTTAGAGTGTTCGCCAATGGCCCGGGAGACCTGGGTTCAATCCCAGGTCGAGTCATACCAAAGACTTTAAAAATGGTACTTGATACCACCTTGCTTAACACTCAGCATTATAAGGTACGGTTCATGGGTAAAGTGGAGCAATCCTGGGAATGGAGTAGCGCCCTCCCCTACACCTTGGTGTAGTAGCTATCGAAAAGGGAGCCTTCGGGTCACCCTCGACTATGGTCGCTAACTTTTACTTACTATTTAACCCATAGCTGGGAGGATACGGGGGTTCATACATTTCCCAAGGGTATTTGCCCGAAATTGAACGTAATACTTCGACTAGGGTACGAACTCGCTTACAACGATTCCGCAGTCCATCGCTTTAACCATTAGACCACAAGGACACCCCTGGAGAGTTTGATTTGGTTTGGTTTTATGCACATTAACCATTATAGGTTATTAATGTCAGATTCATTTTTATACATATGAACAGTTCTATTTCAAACGAATCAGTTTACAATGTCAAAAACAGTTCTACTTCAAACAATTCAGAGTAGCGAACAAAAACACTTCTATTTCCAACAATTCTGCTTAATATAAGCACACATGTTAAATGTGAAAAAAGTCATATTTCAAACTATTTAATTTAGCTTAAGTACGCCGTTAAAATGTCAAACAGTACAATTTCAAGCAATTCAGTTTGGCATAAGAACATTTCATAGTCAAAAACAGTTCTATTTCAAGCAATTCGGTTTAGGATAAAGACACAGTTTTGTTCTGTTTGACCCATAGATAGGACCCTATTGAGTGCTGCCACTCCGGACCAGAGTGTACCTTGAAGCGGTGACAAAGAAGGGATACTCCGAAGTCCCCAAAGTTCCAGCATAACTGGAACCTTACCATCTGATTGTTTATTGTTATATCCAGGACATTCGTTGGTGGGGTGTCTTACCCTCTGCAGAGGTGTAGTTGGTGTATTCTATACCTCCACCCCACTGGGCAAGGTTAGTTTTGTAATATAATGGCTGAGGGATTACGGTTTATGCCTTTGGGTTTAGTTTGGCTAAAAAACTTTCGGCTCAACACATGGGTTACTTAGGTGCAACATTAACGCAGGTATTCACGCGTGAGCGAGCTCACAGAGCGGACATGTCACTCAGAGATGTCACAATAGCCTAGATAAGAATGGGGGTTATGGGGTGCTGGTGACGTCAGGCACCGGAAGAGTGCAGAGGATTTTGGGAGAATTTGAAGAAAGTTAGTAGAGTTGAGACTTACCTGGGGAGAAGACGTTTGACTTTCGCTTGCTCGTGGAGAACATTGTGGCGGATGCCACACGAGATGGGTGGGGAGCAGGTGAAAAAGCCAGAATAGAAAGATTATGCCTCTCTCTCATTATTTCGAAAAACCTTTTAACTCAAAGGTTATAAAAAGTTTCGTACCTGAACAAAGAAGTCGTAAGTGTTTTTCGTATTTCGAGATCCTATGTTCTATGTGATATGTGTTATATATATATATATATATATATATATATATATATATATATATATATATATATATATATATATATAAACATCCCATGTACATTTCTCATATTCATGTATATGGGTATGGTACAGTTTGAATATGTTTTGGTTTTTCATTGTTCAGTTTGGAACTGATTTATCCAGGTCGATCACAGAAAGTTTCTGGCTAACCTGCTACTTTGCAGCATGTATATTACTTGACTGATGCAATTCATGTTGTGAAAAGTACTATCAATGATTGCTAGTATTGTGGTAGTTTTTGCGCTGACACCTTCAGCATTGCTTTATTCAATGTGTTATTTGAAGCCACACAGCTGAACGTAAAACGTAGTTCTAAGTGGAGGTGCCAGCGGCGTAATGGTTATCGTCGTAGGAATTGGACACGGCGACACGAGTTCAATCCGTGACGAGACTGATAGCATTTCACATAGCACTAATACCCTTGGGAAAGGTATGAATCCAATTATTCTCCGTACAGCTATGGGTAAATAGTAGGGCAAACTGGGTTATTAAGCTTTGGTAAGGCAACTAGTCTAGGAGAAGGGAAAACTCTGTATTCAAACCTGTTAAACTCCGCTTAAAAATTGACCTTCTGTCATATCCTGCCCGAGCGGAGGGGTTGGGTAAATATGGTAAAACGTAGTTTAATATGGGAACTTATGTTTTTCGAATTTAGACTTGGTCATACCGAAGCAACCAAAAATATTTGCGTAAGTGGTCACAAAATTGTAATCAGATGGTTGAAAGAATCTTACTTAGTATAAGTATAAACTGCAGTGGTTTCCCCCAAACGATAGCTGATTCTCAAAGAATTTCGTTATGTCTCCACGTGTAGCAAAATAAGAGATTAATTAAATAAAAATAGTATTAATAAATAAAATAATAAAATAAGAAAAAAGAATAAAAGTAAAAAAAGATATGAAATAATTATTAAAATAAGCATGAAAAATAAAACATAAAAATTATATGAATAGAAATAATTATAAAAATATACTTGTAAATAAGATAATTAAAATAATTAAATGAAAACAATACCAATAGAATTCGAATAAAAAATTAAAAAAATAATATCAAAAATATACATGGAAAAATAAAAATTGAAATCTATAAAGTTATCAAAAAATTTTTTTAAAAAGACAACTGACAAAAATAATTAAAAGATTTTTAAAAATAAGAATAACAATAGTAAGGAATCATGGGGAGGGGCAATGTCCGGCAGGCCTAGAATTGTGGATTTCGAGGCTGTGTAGAGATAAACCTGGTGAATAGCATTCAGAATGTATGAGGCAAGTTCAGTGCGGTTTGTTTTAGTCACAGTTTCGGCAAATACACGCATACACCCATCATCACCGTCGTGCCATCAGCACGGATAACCCTGACCTTCTCTCGCCACCCTACTCCACCGTCTATCGCTTCCATCTGGTCTGGTTCATCTAACTTTTAGTTTTTGTGATGGGTGGCAAGTGGCCGTATAACTGCTGTTTTGTTGGGTGCTGCCTCCGGGACTTGTTCAATATTGCTCACAGCATTTTCGTGTACTTGCCGTCAAGCTTTTTCTCAATACGTTTTAGTATCATCCATGTAGTGCAACCATATAGCAGTATTGACACGACCGCAGCTTGGAAAAAACTACGTTCCCTTTTATCGGTCAGGGCTGACTTCCATATGACCGATTGCCAATTTATAGCTGTCTATACCTTCGTTAGTCAGGTGATGATGTCTGTCTTTGTTGATGAGACACTGTTTCCAGGGTAGGTGAACTTGTCTACTCGTATCAGACAGCTACTGTTTAGTGTGGAGATGTCACCGGTTCGATTAAAATACATATATTCCGTTTTATGTGCATTGACATGGAGGCCAATGCCTGCAGCAGCTAATTCCAGACTATGTAGCAGGGTTTCGCGTTGGGTGTTTATATTTGCCAGAAGCACTATGTCATCGGCGTAATCCGCATCCGTTATTGTTTGTACGGGGTTACTTCTTCTTCTTTCCCTTGTTAGCTTGAATCCCTTTTCTTTTATTTTATCAATAGACGTTCTAAGCACGTAGTCAATACATGATAAAGAGATATGGGGCTAATGTGTCACCTTGTAGCACACCTGCTACAAAGACGGAGTAGAATCCCTTTTCTTTTATTTTATCAATAGACTTCTAAGCACGTAGTCAATACATGATAAAGAGATATGGGGCTAATGTGTCTCCTTGTAGCACACCTGCTACAAAGACGGAGTAGTCTGTGTCTCCATAAAGGAACAGATTTTTACTTTCGTGTTTCTATATGGTATCATTATGTGCGACGGTTTCTTTTAGTAGGACGTACGTGAGTAGTATTTGCTCCATCTTTTCTCTGGGTATAGAGTCAAAGGCCTTGGCGAAGTCGACAAATGATATTGCTGCCTATTGCTGTCTGTTGCAGTACTATCTGATTATTTTCAAATAGTGCTAGTGTCGTTAATCTTTTCTTTTTATTGTTGAACTTTTTCCCCTGATATCAATTTGTATAATTTTTATTTGCAAATTGAATCATCTGGGTTCTTTTAACTCTGTCAGAATGTTATATTCTTTTCTTTTGTAAAAGGAAAAAATGCGATTCGAAATAAGATGAACATTTAAATTTTCTGATAAGTATAATCTGCAGTGGTTTCCCCCAAACGATAGCTGATTCACAAAGAATTTCGTTATGTCTCCACGTGTAACAAATAAGAGATTAATTAAATTAAGATATTATTAATAAATAAGAAAATAAAATAAGAAAAAAGAATAAAAGTAAAAAGAGATATGAAATAATTATTAAAATAAGCATGAAAAATAAAACATAAAAATTATATGAATAGAAATAATTATAAAAATATACAAGTAAATAAGATAATTAAAATAATTAAATGAAAACAATACCAATAAAATTCGAATAAAAAATGAAAAATTAATATCAGAAATATACATGGAAAAATAAAAATTGAAATCTATAAAGTTATCAAAATTTTTCTTTAAAAAGAGAACTGACAAAAAAATTTAAAAGATTTTAAAAAATAAGAATAATAATAGGAAATACAATAAAAATGAAAATAAAAATAGAAAAAATAAACCTAGAAAAATAAAACTGGAAAAATATATAAAGAGAAATAATTATAAAAAAAATGAATAAAAATAACTAAAAAAGGTTACAAAATGAAAAGGATTTAAAAAAAAAGAAAAATACATGAAAAAAAAAACTAGAGAAATAGGAAGGGAAAATATAAAAATAGAAATAATGAGAAAAAATTACAACTGAATTAAATAAAAGAAAAAAGAAAAAAAAATAATAAAAAAAAGAACAATCTATAAACATGAAAATTAAAATAGAACTAGAAAAATAAAAAGGGAAAATACTATAAAAAGAAATTGTAATAAAAAAATAAATAAAAATAAATAAAGATAATTAAAAAGATTTTAAAAATTTAAAAATAAAAGTAAAAAAATAAAAATAATATAAATATGAAAATAAAAAACAAGAAAAATAAAAAGGGAAAAATATATTAATAGAGATATTTTTTTTAAATTACAAAGAAATAAAAATAATTGAAACATTTAAAAAAATAAAAAGAATAAAAGATTAAATAAAAATACAATAAACATGAAAATAGAAATAGAAAAAACAAGAAAAATAAAAGAGAAAAATATATAAGTATAAATAATTTTTAAAAAATAAACAAATGAATAAAAAAATTACAAACATTTAAAAAATAAATAAATAAAAATAGAATAATAATGAAAATAGAAAAAGAGAAAAATAGAAAAATTAAAAAGGGAAAATTATATCAATAGAAATAATCAAAAATATACAAATAAATAAAAATCTTTACAGAGATTTAGAAAATAAAAATAACAAAAGAAAAAATATGATAAACATGAAAATAAAAATTGAAGAAATAAACCCAGAAAAAATTAAAAAGGGAAAAATATATAAACAAAAATAATCAAAAAAGTACAAATAAATAAAAAGATTTTAAAACATTTAAAAAAGAAAAAGAAAAAGAAAACAGAAAAATACAATAAAAAAAGAATAAAAGAAAAAAGGCCCTGTGCCACACTTGGCCCGTTACGTGGGGTGAGCAACAATACCGCAGATCAATATTGGTCTGCACCTCTCTAGGTGCCGGGTAGCACTTCGGCCGGCCGTGTTATCTGCGGCACGGGTCTGGCCGAGTGTGTCTCGGTACCTGGAGATTTCCTTCGGCCCCAAGGGGCCTTCCGCCCAGGCTTTTACCCCCTTCCGGCGCTTGTGGAAAAGGCATGCTCCTAGTTTCGGATCCGTATCGAGGCAGTGATTGAGGCTGAAGGCGGCTACATTGAATAGATGTCAACATAATCAAGTTGATTTTTTCGATAAAAGTTTTAAAATAAAGCTGTAGTGTTGTTTTCTTTAGGACGACAATTTTATCGTTCCACTCTGTAGATGTCAGTTCTACTACATAATCAAGTTAGCTGAATTGATTTTTTCAATAAAAGTTTTAAAATAAAGCTGTAGTTGTTGTTTTCTTTAGGACGACAATTTTATCGTTCCACCCTGTATTTACTCTTCATATATATATATATATATGTGTGTGTGTGTGTATGTGTGTGTTTGTATACATTTAGATCTTTTACACTACTTTAGGTCCTTTTGTGAATTTGAAGTTTGAGTTCTAAACATTTAAAATAAGATAAAATAAAAACAGACAGGTGTGACTTTATTCACTGAGTGCAGTTCAACTGCACATTTACCACCGGAAATCGAAAATGTGAGTCACTTACATTTAACAAAGAACTCCCACTGAAATTGTGAGAAATGTGTTCAATTCAATACATATGCTAGATTTTAGGTTTTGAATTGCAACGACCCACATACGAAAAGTGAGGCAACTAGTCAAAGAGAACGAAAACTCTGAATTCAAACATATTAAACTCCGCTTAAAAATTGACCTGGTGTCATATCCTGCCCGAGCTGCAGTGTTGGTAATTATGGTTAAAATGTTTCAAGTATCCCTATTTAGTAGTAATAAAGGCATTTAGTTATATTCAATTTTTTTTTGCGCGCAGTCAGATGGTATCAAATTTGGCTCAAATAATTTTATTTGATATTAACTATTTGTTGCACATAGTTAAGTGGTTTCAAGTACTCCAGACACAGTACAATTGTGCCTCAACTATCTCCTCAGATCAGATAAATTAGGGTCGGGTGGATGTTTGCGGTTAGAGCAATTTGAAAAATAGGGTGGGGACGATAATGAAAGAGCCAGGTTTTTAAATGAGCTGATGAATTATCAAATCTGTTTTTTCTGAGCGCCAGAATAACTCAGTAAAGGCCAAATGGGAGAGCTGCGTGTCACTGGTTGGTCAGCCACCTGAATCCCGTCTTCAAGTATCACGT
This sequence comes from Sepioteuthis lessoniana, assembly GCA_963585895.1. Classification (NCBI taxonomy): domain Eukaryota; kingdom Metazoa; phylum Mollusca; class Cephalopoda; order Myopsida; family Loliginidae; genus Sepioteuthis; species Sepioteuthis lessoniana. Next base: position 63,047 of record CAUZXS010004283.1, read on the forward strand.
GTTAACGCTCACGGCCAACTGGTTGCCTCATAATTGGACGTGTTAAACCTCCGCAGAGGTGCAATTGGTGTATTCTGTAGCCTCAGCTGAAAGGATGGGTCTTTTCTTTCTAGGTTTATTTTGTTTCTATTTCTATATAAAATTATAACCATAATATATATATATATATATATATGTGTGTGTGTGTGTGTGTGTGTGTGTGTGTGCGTGTAGAAAAACTGATAACAACGATCCAAGTGGAAGGAATGATTAATCAGTTAAACAGCTAACCTTTTCTTATTATACATATTTTCCCCTAGGTTTTTGTATTTCAGATTCCTAAACATCCATCATTAACTTAGAATTGTTAATATCACCCCTCATGGTCCAGATGATGGTTCAGCAGAACCGAAACGCTATAGTGTCGACCTCTAAATAAATCATTCCTTCCACTTGGATCGTTGTTATCAGTTTTTCTCCATATTATCGTATTACAATCCTTTACAGAGTGGAACGATAAAATTGTCGCCCTAGAAAAGGCGATACTATTCCATTTCACTTTAATGAAAACCGGTTTCCTTGTTTTGTTGCGGACCATCTACTTGTTGGCCAGTTGTGTACAAATCCCAAAAGCTATAAGTGACTTCTATCATGTATAAAAGTGACAGAATGTTCAACGAGCGAGATCAGAGATTGGCCGTTGTACAACTCATGCTCCAACCAATCCAAGATATGAAAATAGGACCACCCTCAAAATGTAAATCTGGATTGCCACGAATAACAGGGACGTGCCCAGGGTGATGAAAACAAAATTTCCAGCTACGGTTATGGTCTTTGGTGTGATTTCAAGAGAGGGCCACATCATGCCACCTCACATCGTCGAAGTCGGCTTGAAAGTCAACATCAAAGTGTAGCTGGATATGCTGAAGAGTGTGGTGATCTCCTGATGCAATCAGGAGGTCAGTGGCAGACCCTGGGTGTGGCAGCAGGACTCGGCGCCGGCCCACAAGTCCAAAGAGACCCAGGCTTGGCTTCAGAAGGAGTGCTGCGACTTTTTATCCTTTTCTCACTGTCCCCCTCCTCCCCCTACCTGAACCCGCTGCACTACTTCGTTTGGTCATTGGTCGGGAACATCACCAACATGACCTACCACAGCACCAAAGCCAACCTGATCGCCGCCATCCACCGAGTATTCGCTGAGCTTCCACCGGTGCTTGTGAAAACGGCATGCTTCCAGTTCTGAATCCATATTGAGGCGTTGATTGAGGCTGAAGGCGGCTACATTGAATAGATGTCAACTCTACTACATAATCAAGTTACCTGAATTGATCTTTTCAATAAAAGTTTTAGAATAAAGCTGTAGTATTGGTTTTTTTTCAGGACGACAATTTTATCGCTCCACCCTGTATTTCTAGATTTCTCCAATGCATCTAACTCCATACACAGAGAAAAGATGGAGAAAATAGTCTTTCCAAGCAAAATATTACCGCTGTAATAATGCTCCTAAAAGACATGGAAAACAATGCTTTGCTAACTTATTGCTTTAACATTATCGGCGGGGTTTTGTGATTGCATTAAAATAATTTCTATTTAGAATTTGCTTAGATCACATACGAGAAATGACTATAAAATAAATCTTTTCACATATCAGAAAAAAAAGACGCAAATAGAAAAATGAATATGGAGGACATGCTGATAATCCTGTGCTTCCCGAAAATACCCACTTCTAAGTCGAATGCATAACCTATAAGAGGCAGCAAGATGCAGTAGTCTTTACCTAAACTCACATAAAACAATGTTCATGTGCTTTAAATAAGATGGTGTGAGTCTTTCAGTGAAGGATAAGTCCCTTCACATACCTCGGTAGCTATGGCCCATCTACTGAAAGGGTTATCGACATATACATTGGAAAGGCAGGAAATCCTTTTGAAAGATTAATTACCCGAATAGTTTGTGATAAAAAGTAACAGCAATCAAAACATGAAAGAAAATTCTAGGGATTCAAGTACGGCTGGTTTGGAAGGTTATTCACTGCGAATTGTGCAAGAAATTTGATTATACTGATATTTAGAGTATATGTACAAATCAGAATATCTTGCAGATAATGTGACACATAATATTATCTGGAAGTTTTTTAATAAAATTGAAAATTCGATCCCATGTCAATACCAGACTGAGTTTTAATTAAGAAGAAAATAACTTGCAAACATTTACCGTTCGATTGGGTCATAGAGAGATAATTTCTAATATGCAAAATGATAGACAAGTATCTGAATATTTTGAGGGAGTTCCATTGGCGAAATGGCTAAAGTACTGGACAAGGGCCTCAGAATAAATGAGTTTGAGCTCCTGTCGTGTTATTACGTTCACTTTCGGGCCAATACACTAGGGAAAATATTGAAACACATATTCCCCAGCCAGCTTTGTATTAAACAATTGTTGCAGTTCGACCCCAATGATGGCTTTGGCATTGAATAACACAGGAAAGTTGATGCACCATTAAAAAAAGAAACCAAACCAAACCTGGATCTTTCAGTGTTAAAGTGAAAGACGGTGAAAGGTTAAACAAATACATGAACCTTTCCTGGAAACAGAAAAAAGTTTTGGAGATGACAGGGATACCAATTGTTGTCAGAGCCCTTGGAACAGCTTCCAAGAACCTGCAAAAGAAACAGGATAAAATGGAGATTAAAAAGAGAATCGAAAACATACAGAATACAGCAGTATAATAATCGGTTATGAAACATAAAAGAGAACAGGAAATCTGCGGAGACTTGTATCACCCAGAGTTCAGTGAAAGAGTATAAAACTAGAGACGACTATTTGGGTAAGGTGATCTAATGGGAACTGTGCAAGAAATTTAAACTTGACCATGCGATTAAATAACATATGTACAACCTAGAATCTTTCCTGGAGAATGAGACGCACAAACTCCGCTGGGATTTTGAGATACAAACGGAGTACCTAATATCAGCCAGAGCACCGGACCTTAAAATAATAAACAAAAAACAGAGGACTTGCAGAATTGCGTACGGATGAGCAGAGAGTAAAACTGAAAGAAGGTGAAAAGAAGAATAAGCACCTGGATCTTGCTAGGGAATTGAAAAAGACAGTTTTAGCAATTGTAATTTATGCTCTTGGTAAAATCTGTAAAAGACAGGTACAGAGATTGGAGGACTTAGAAATAAGAAGACGAGTGGAGATCATCCAAACTACAACTGTACCCTAGCCATAATATGGCTATGTGTGAAACGTACATCGAATCTCCATAAAGATAGAACATAGGAATCTCGAAACACGAAAAACACTTACGACCTCTTAGTTCAGGTACAAAACTTTTTATTACCTTTGAGTTTAAAGGTTCTTCGACATAAGGAGAGAGATACACATTCTTTCTATTCTGGATCTTTCATCTCCACCCCCAATCTCGTGCGGCATCTGCCCAAAGCCTCGGCGAGCAAGCGAAAGTCAACCCTTCTCGTTCGGTGTCCAGTTTTCAACTCTACTAACTTTCTTCAAAATTCCCCAAATCCTCCGCGCGCTTCCGGTGCGTGACGTCATTCGCATTTGCTAGCCCTGTTTCCCATCTGGGCTATGTTGACATCTCTGAGTGACACGTCCGCTCTGCCCACGCATGCGTGTAAACACCTGCGCTGATGTTGCACCTAAGTAACCCATGCACTGAGCCGAAAGGTTCTCAGCCTAACTAAACCCAAAGGAATAAAACGAAATCCCTCGGACATTATATTACATAAGTCCTTTGTTATTTTTAATCTTTGGCATCGTTTACCCGCATGTACTCATTCTTTCTATTCTGGATTTTTCATCTGCCTACCATCTTGTGCGGCGCCCGTAGCGCGCAAATTCGTCTGGCCTCTGTGAGCTCCGAAAGTCGACCCTTCTTGTTCTCAACTCAACTAACTTTCTTCAAAATTCCCAAAATCCTCTGCGCGCCTCCAGTGCGTGACGTCATTCCCACTTGCTAGCCCCGTTTCCCACTTGGGCTATTGTGACATCTCTGAGTGACATGTTCGATCCGCCCGCGCACGCGCGTGAACACCTGCGTTAATGTTGCACCTAAGTAATCAATGCACTGAGCCGATAGGTTCTCAGCCTAACTAAACCCAAAGTCATAAAACGAAATCCCTCGACCATTATATTACACAACATTATGGAGATCGGCCAGAATACTGAGAAGAGTCCTTGAGACTTCAGGAGACTTGTTGTCACTTAAACTCCACATAAAAACAATCAGCTAATGTTGATGTTAAAAACTTGAAAAGGAATAATAATAATAATAATAATAATACCTACAAATACTTGGGTATCTTGGAGGCTGACACCATTAAAAAAAAATATCTCAAGAGAACTAGAAAACAACTCGGGACAAAACTCTGGAACAGAAAACTTATCCAAGGAATAAATACTTGGGCTGTACACCTGGTAAGATATTCGAGACCCTTCCTCAAGTGGACTAGAGATGAACTTAAACAAATGGGTCAAAGAACAAGAAAACTAATGACCATGCATAAAGCATTACATCCCAGAGACGACGTTGACAGACTATATGTATCTAGAAAAGAGAGAGGAAGAAGACTTGAAATTGAAAAAAACTTTGGAATATGAAGGTGACAATCATACCAATTGTGATTGGTGCTTTTGGCACAGTAAGTAAAGAATTATTATAGGGCCTGGAGGACTTAGAAGTTGGCGGACAAGTGGAGAATATCCAAACAACAGCATTATTGAGAACGGCTAGAATACTTAGAAGAGTCTTGGAGACTTGAGGAGAGTTGCTGTCACCCAAACTCCAGGGAAAAACATCAGCTAACACTGAGGTGAAAAACTCCTAAAGGAGTAAATGGTAGTGGTGATAGTGACAAACGATTAATCACATAAAAAGCAAATGCAACAAATTAACGGAAAAATAGTAGACACATTGAATGGGCAAAGTGATCCACTGGGAATGGTGCAAGAAGTTTAAATTTAACCGTACGAACAAAATGGTATATGCACAATTCAGAATCCGTTCTGGAAAATGAGGCACACAAAATTCTTGTGATTTAGTGATAATCAACAAGAAATAACAGAACCTGGCGAATAGAGGAAATTGCAGTTCGGGCTGACCACAGGGTAAACCTGGAAAAAAGCGAACAAAGAGATAACTATCTAGACCTTGCTAAAGATCTGAGTAACTACGAAACGTGAAAGTGACGGTGATACCAATTAGTACAGGTATTAGTACAGGGATTGGAAGACTTGAAAATGAAAAAAAGATTGGAGACTATTCAAAATAAAAAAATTGTTGGAATCGGCCAGAATACTGAGAAGAGTACTGGAGACTTGAAGTGATATGCTGTCACACAGACACTTGTGAAAAACCATAAACTAATGCTGGTTTGAACAAATCTCAAATGAGAAAAATATTAATAATATTGAGGGGAAAAACGGAAGAAAACTGTAAAAAAAGTCTTATTTTGCACATTGGAACGATATCTCAAACAATATTGGAAAAAGAAGGGAGACTTAAAAGATATCTACACAGGGTCAAGCAATACATACAAAAACAGGGCATTTGAAAGTTACGAAAGAAAATTCTTCTACAAGTAGAATGTTCATGTCCGACGACAAACCAAAAATTCGATTCCATTGAACCAAAACAATTTTAGAATATAATATTGGAAGAGAAAGAGCATAAAAGAAATACTGAATAGATAAATTACATGAAAGAATAATCAGAAAGAATTGAAAAAAGTCCTGAAACAATAATGATATTTACCAACCCCTCCGTTCAGGCAGGATATGACACAAGGTAAATTTTTAAGCAGAGTTTAACAGGTTTGAATTCACAGTTTTCCCTCTCCTAGACCAGCTGCCTCATCAAGGCTGAAGAACCTAGTCTGCCCTACTATTTACCCATAGCTGGAGGGAGAATAATTGGATTCACACCTTTCCCAAGGATATTAGTGCTGTGTGAAATGCAGTCAGTCTCGTCCAGGATTTGAACTCGTGTCGCCGTGTCCATTTTCTACGACGATAAACATTACTCCTCGGGCACCACCTGACACAAACATTGAAAAAAGAAACAAATTAGAAAATGAATGGCCATGATGGCATACATGAATTCTGGTTAATAAAATCACTTCAATCCACGACTGACACTTCAACTGAGAAAATATCTATGTTGTATACGAGACCAGCAAAATAAAGAGATGACTGATCAATAGATATTCAAGAAGAATGACTATAACACATATCTTTAAAAAAAAAACGGAGGTGCCCGTAGTGTAATGGTTATCGTCGCAGGATATGGACACGGCGACACGAGTTCAAATCCTGGACGAGACTGATTGCATTTCACATTGCACTAATACTCTTGGGAAAGGTATGAATCCAAATATTCTCCCTCCAGCTATGGGTAAATAGTAGGGCAAACTAGGTTCTTCAGCCTTGGTGAGGCAACTAGTCTAGGAGAAGGAAAACTCTGAATTGAAACTCCGCTTAAAAATTGACCTTGTCTCATATCCTGCCCGAGTCGAGGGGTTGGTAAATATGATAACACATATCTTTATAAAACTATATCTTCCACACTTTATTTCTCCAAAGGGTTAATACTTGGCGTATGTGTGAAAGAGTGTGGGAGACAGAGAGAGGTGAAGACAGATTGCCATATTGACTCATTACTTCTTCTCTTGACCATACTACGCTGTGTTATGTTGTCTTTTCTGCTTCCCGGTCATGTAGCCCCACCGAGAGCCTGGGGGCCAGTCTCTAACCGTATCCAGACTCCAAGTTGAAACTGACCACAGAAAGTCTCCCCGTATCTACATTGGGCTGTGTATATATAATTTCACAACACCCACATATTCCAGTTATCACCGACGTGACGTGCTTCTGCTTATTTACACTGGTGCGTTATGCGATCACATTGTTTACACAGCGGGAACATCTGGCTGAGTGACCACATGTCTCCAGGACTCTTCTTAGTATTCGGGCCGATCTCAACAATGCTGTAGTTTGAACGGTCTCCACTCGTCTTTTTGATTTCTAAATCATCCAGTTCTTGTACCAATCTTTTGGTGACTATACCCAGCACTCTAATTACAATTGGTATCACCGTCACTTCCATGTTCCCAAGTATTTTCAGTTCTCTAGAAAGGTTTTGTTACTTATCACTTTTTTTCACTTTTCTTTCAGTTTTACCTCGTCATCAGTCGGAATGGCAACGTCTTCTATTCGGCAGGTTCTCTTTTTCTTTGTCTATACTATTATTATGGGTATTAATCTGGCATTCCATTTCGATAATGGTATTTTTTAGCTCATGTATTTGACTGATTCATGGAAACCTCGTAAGTACCACCATACGCGTTACAGTTAACCTCTATGTATTACCATCCCACCCGCACGTGCAGGATGTGACATAAGGTCAATTTTTAGCGGAATTTGACATGTATGAATTCAAAGTTTTGCTTCTTCTAGACTATTTGTCTAAGAAAAGCTGAAGAACCAAGTCTACCCTAATATTTACTCATAACTAGAGGGAGAATAATTGGTTTCATAGCTTTAACAAGAGTATTGGCGCTATGTGAAATGCAATCAGCCTAATACAGGATTTAAACTCGTGTCGCCGTGTCCATTTCGTATGGTGATAACCATTACACTACAAGCACCACAGAGTTAATCTGTAGAACATAAGCTATTCAGATGTTCAGAACTGTAGCTTCACCATTTGATAATTCTTTGTATAAAACATACTTGTGTAAAAAGAATCCATATTTGATATGACTGGTGCTAAAAAACTACCCCCTCAAAAATATGAAAACACAAAAAGTGTAAGAGTCAATGTACAATGAAACGTGATTCCCTTACGTATTGGAATAAGATAAGCCTAGACAGATTTAAATGCTGTCAAAATTTTAAAAGTAGAGGAACCGACACTACACTTTAATCCCAATCTGAAGGCTAAGGTAATTTACAAAGCTCTTTGCTTCGATGTGGCACAAGGCCGAATGAATGGGGCACCCAATGAGACTCGAACTCACTCGTGCAGGTTCGCTAGTCTAGCTTGCTAACCGTTACACCACCAGAGGTGCCCAATTTACATCGCTCTTTGCTTCGATGTGGCACAAGGCTGAATGAATGAGACACCCTATGAGACTCGAACTCACTCTTGCAGGTTTGCTAGTCAAGCTTGCTAACCATTACACTACCCGAGGTGCCCAATCTGAAGTCTAAGGAGTGTTTCCATTTTATCTGGATGTGTGTTCGATCGTCTTGTAATAAAGAAGGAAATATATTTTTTTTATATTTCCCTAATGGCCTAAGCATTTCTCCTAATTCTGTCCATCTGGTCGCAAACACGTTCCGTTTTAAAGGAATCGGTTAAGAACCTCTGATTAAAATAATAGGTGTAATTGAAGTTTTCTGCTCAAAATCCTCTCCTGAGGTTAGGAATTCCTAAACGAACGTTTTGATTTTGATTCAAGTACTGTACTGTGTCGGCATTAAATGAATTATTATGTATGTTTGATAAATAAAGCTAAACATATTTTCACCGGAACTAGACAAATCAATATAGGAAGCTGAAAGTCTTGCCTCAGGCTTCGCTACTTAAGACTTTACGAGAGAGAAAGACGAGAAGAGAGAGAGAGAGAGAGAGAGAGAGAGAGAGAGAGCACGCTTTATTTGAAATTCAAATGCTATTACATACAAGATGTGAAATTCAAACAGGTGTTTATTTGTACGCCTGATTAACAACGTCTGCGGAGATGAAAAATTGATCGCACGCCTTGAAAAGGAAAGCACGTAGCAAAGAGAGGGAGAGAGAGAGAGAGAGAGAGAGAGAGAGAGAGAGAGAGAGAGAGCTCGCAAGAGAGAGAGAGAGAGAAATAGCGAGATAAAGAGAGAGAGATTGAAAAATGAGACAGAGATAGAGTGAGAGAGAGAGCACGCAAAAGAGGGAGAGAGAGAGATTGAAAAACGAGACAGACATAGAGAGAGAGAGAGAGTACGCTAGAGAGAGAGAGAGAGAGAGAGAGAGAGAAAGAGAGAAAAGCTTGCCTAAGGTCTTGTTCGACTCTAGAAGAATCATTTGCAATTCAAATGACGCTTTGTTCACAATCACTGTTAGTTGGCCGCCGGCCGCAACAACTTGACCAAAAATCGAAAAACTCGTCAACAAAGACGGGGAGTGGGTGGTATGTAGTTGAAAGACTTGCCCAAGGCTTCCATCTCAGATAATTCGTTTCACTTAAGACTCAAATGACATTATGCAAATCAGCTTGGCACTGCAAAGCTAAAGATTAGTATTTGGTTATTGGCGAGAGAGTACAAGCACTCAGCCTCCTCACACACTCAAATACACACACAGTGCCCCCTATCGTAATAACAATTCGATTTTTGCAATCCTGCTTTTTCGCCTTTCCTCCATTGGCAAATGTGTTTTATTTATTTATCTATTTATTTATTTTTAAACGATTTAATTTTCTCTTTCGGACGCGACTGTATGAACCACTATAATTATTTTTTTGTAGTACTGCCTCATTTTTGTTACTTTTCATTGCATCTATTCAGATATTTAGTCTAAGGTTGTCTGTTACGTAATGGGGTCGCGTTGATTTTACTAGCATGTTTCGAGTACATTTTACATGGCAATTAAAACAACAGTGACTTATTATTTACATCAATGACCCAAAGAAGTACGAAGATCATTAGATAAGTTTCCAGACTTTTTTCTTATGGGCATTTTGTTGATAGAACACACGTGAAACTCTAGTCCCCTTCGAAGTAATTTCCTTCAGCCGCAATACACTTGTTGTACAGTTCCAACAACATCTGAAAGGCCCCATCGAAGTCCTCTTGTGTGAGCGTGTCAATGACCTTCGTTGCAGCCTCTTTCATCTCCTCAATTGTCTCATAATGACAGCCTCTGAGCTTAGGGAATAACCAAAAGTGACTGGGAGCAAAGTCTGGACGAAACGGAGGGTGAAGAACCGTCTTGATGCCCATCTTGCTCAAATAGTCTGTGGTCTGGTACATTGTCCTTGTGGAAATGCCACTGACCCGATCTGAAGAGTGCTGGCTTCTTACGACCGAATCTCTTCATGAACTCCCCTAGAACCTCAACATAGTAATCCTAACCCTAACCCTTTGGCCAATCAACTCTGGTCTGTTGACTTCTTTACTCCTCCCACACCTCTCATCATCCCTCACAGACTCCTTGCCTTCCTTGAATCTCTTATGCTACTCAAATACTGATGCTCGATCCATGCAAGATGGTCGTAAAGCAATCTGAAGCATTCCATACGTTTCTGTGGCATTTTTTCCAAGTTTAAAACATAATTTTATTGCATATCGTTCTTCTAATGTGCCAGATTGCATTTTTGAAATGCACCAGCTGTGACAATCAGGTTTTAGTCGGGTGTATTCCAATTGCTGCTGTAGCTGTTCATTTGAACTTGAAATCATAAAAATTAGACATAACATAACATGTATAGCAATAACATACTGTATGATCAAGTGTCTACGAGAATTCTAAATGCATGTACATAAAAAAAAGTCTGGAAACTTATTGAAGGTACCATGTAAGTGATGGATTTAGACAGAAAAAAAAAAAAAAGCATACCATACCATGAATGGCGAAGGGCACCTCGGGTGGTGTAATGGTTAGCAAGGCAGACTAGCAAACCTACACGAGTGAGTTCGATTCTCATTAGGTGCCTAATTCATGCGGCCTTGTGCTACATATAAGCAAAAAGCTTAGTAAATTACCATACCATGAATGGCGTAGCTATGTTATGATTTTAGTTTGCTGGTCGATGACTGCAAAATGTTACCAGCAAGTTGAGAGAGTATTTTACGTGGCAATAAAAGTTATATTGGCTTTTGTTTATATCATTAATCCAAGAGTGGTATAGTCCACTGATTGGTTTAGGTTTTAAAGGTAATAACAACACCATTTTAATAAGATGGTGTCCTCGTGGTGTAATGGTTACAGCGATGGACCGCGGAATCGTAGTACGCGAGTTCGTTCTCCAGTCGTGCTATTATGTTCACTTTCGGGCAAATACCCTTGGGAAAGGTATGAACCCCCTTATCCTCCCTGCTATGGGTTAAATAGTACTGTTCTTCTAGGAGAATGGCTTTGGCATGAAATAACCTAAAAAGAGTTGGTATGCCATTAAACAAAGAAACCAAACCATTTTAAGAAAGACCTAGCGATGGTTCTGGGTTTAGATGACAGGTCGATTATCGTATAGCTAAAATTAAGGATCAATATCACCTGTTTATGAAAAATATAAACTCCTGTATTTGAAACGTTATGATGGCTGTGTTTATTGGAGAGGTAGACGGAGGACTGGTAGGGATGACGCCGTGTGGAGACATATATATTTAGAGCCAGTCAGGAACTGCTTGGGTTTAAATCATGTCTTCAGATTTACACCCTATCTTCTTAAGCTATGTTGTGATATATATTTCAGAACCTTTCTCCTTCGTGCTTCGCAAACCCACCCTGGCTAGCACTTAAGACAACCTGTCTTGTCTACTCGACTTACTGCTTCTCTCCTGACAGGCTGCCTAAATCTCTTTTCATTATCTAATTTTCTAAACGCTCTCACATTCATTTACGCAGTCTCTTGTTTACAAAGGTGCAATATCCTGTTTTGAACTCTCTAACTAATTCGTTTGTCACGGGTCAATGTGCAACACGATGACTTAAACATAGAAAAGGTTTCACCAAAATGATTTTAAAGCAAACGTTAGATCTGGGTGATGGCACACTTGTAATTTACTAAGGTTTTCGCTTAGATGATACACAAGACAGTATGACTCGAACTCACTTGTGAAGGTTTTTTACTCTAGCTAACTAACCATTAAATCAATCGCAGTGCTCGGATGATTGCAGAAAATTCTGAAAAGGCATTTGAACGAATTTAAGCTATAGATTTGCCCAATAGATTATAAATTCGTGATATTGATGGATAAAAGAGGAGACAAACGTAGTAAATTGCTAGACGAAAGTTCTGCCCTCTTCGTTTTGCGTCATCTACTCTTGGTCTAATGAGTAGAGTGTTCGCTAATGGTCCAGAAGACAGAGGGTTCATCCCAGGTCAAGTCTTAGAAAAGATTCGAAAGATGGTACTTGATGCCACCTTGCTAAGCACTCATCACACGACACTATAAGGTAAGGATCAAGGTCAAAGCGAAGCAATCCAAAGAAAAGGAGTCGTTCTATCCCTTCCACCTCGGTGTATGACAAGCATAGGAAAAAGAGAACTACGTCAGGTACCTTTGATATTACACATCCTATTTGTCTTAGAATTTTATATGTATTAAAATTTAAAGTGGATGAATGGAGAGCTGAGTGATTGGCTGGTGGCATTCAAAATAAGAATAAGAAAATTGATATTGTTATATATTCTTTAATGCATTATACATGTCTATCTAAGCGTACAAACAAGTCAGTGTTCTTATGTGTAAATATGAGTAAGAAGGAGTTATTACATGCGGGTAAACGATGCCAAAGATTAAAAAATAACAAAGGACTTACGTAACATAATGTCCGAAGGATTTCGTTTTATTCCTTTGGGTTTAGTTAGGCTGAGAACCTTTCGGCTAAGTGCATAGGTTACTTAGGTGTAACATCAGCGCAGGTGTTTATACGCTCGCGCAGGCGGAGCGGACGTATCACTCAGAGATGTCACAATAGCCCAGATGGGAAACGGGGCTAGCAAATGCGAATGACGTCATGCACCGGAAGCGTGCAGAGGATTTGGGGAATTTTGAAGAAGGTTAGTAGAGTTGAAAACTGGACACCGAACGAGAAGTGTTGACTTTCGCTTGCTCACCGAGGCCTTGGGCAGGTGCCGCACGAGATCGGGCAGGGGGAGATGAAAAATCCAGAATAGAAAGAATGTGTATCTCTCTCCTTATGTCGAAGAACCTTTAAACTCAAAGGTAATTAAAAAATTCGTACCTGAACTAAGAGGTCGTAAGTGTTTTTCGTGTTTCGAGATTCCTATGTTCTATCTTTATGGAGATTCGATGTACGTTTCACACATAGCCATATTATGGCTATGGTACATTTTCGTCTGACGCATCAAACACAACATGGAAACTTTTTTCTCTCACAGTTGATTATAATGAAATATTTTCTCTTTGAAACAAAATATTTCTCTCGCTAACTCTAGCAACTGAAACAGAAATGTCAAAAGTTTGAATCGAATGAAAAAGGGATTGGAAAAAATTGAAGAAGATCTCAGAGGTTGTAGTAAAAAGCAATATTTGAGAGTAATATATTCAAAATAATCAAATCACGATATTGTACATTGATTCTAGCTTATGTAATATAATAGCCGAGGGATTTCGGTTCATGTCTTTGGGTTTAGTTTGGCTGAGAACCTTTCGGCTCAGCACATGGGTTAGTTAGGTGCAACCTTGATGCAGGAGGTAACGCAGGCGCGCGTACAGAGCGGACATATCACTCAGGGATGTCACAATAGCCTGAGATGATGAAACGGGTGACAAAGTGCGGGTGACGTGATGAACCGGAAGCGCGGGGGGATATGGGGGATTTCGAAGAAAGTTAGAGAGTTGAAACCAGACGCCGAACGAGGAGGTTCGACTTTTGGGGCTCGTTGAGGCGAGACGAATTTGCTCGCCACGGGTGCAGCATGAGATAGTGGCCAGATAAAGAAGCTAGCATAAAAAGATTGTGTCTCTCTCCTTATCTCGAAACCTTTAACTCAAAAGTAATAAAAGAGTTTCGTACCTGAACAAAGAAGTCGTTACGTGTTTTCGAATTTCGAGAACCCTATGTTCTTTGTATATATGTAATGAACGTCCCATGTACATTTCGCATATTCATGTAAATGGTCATGATACACTTACAACTAAGTAAATGTCTCCAGGTGGAAAATTAGCCGACTAGATTTCTAAAAGGGAATCGACAGAAATACAGAAATACAGAAAAAAATGAACAATACAAAGCAATAACAAACGAATAATATTATGGAAGATCTTAACTTTATGAATAAAAGGTGAAGGGTTTTATTTTTCTCGCGTTTATAGGCCTATTAAAATTTAGGGGTGATTAAATGTGAAATCTTATATATATATATATATATATATATATATATATATATATATAAGGTTTGGTCGTGTTTTATGGCATATCAAACATTGTAGGTTATTTAATGAAAAATTCTCTTTATTCATATATATTAAATATATATGATTTAGTTTGGTTAAGTTTGATGGCATATCAACCATTGTAGGTTATTTAATGCCAAATATTTATACATATATACTAAATATATATGGATTGGTTTGGTTGGGTTTTATGGCGTACAAACCATTGTAGGCTATTTAATGTAAAAGCCTCTTAATCCATATGTATTAAATATATATGATTAGGTTTGGTTGAATTGTATGGTATTTCACCATATATATATATATATATAGAGAGAGAGAGAGAGAGATAGAAAAAGCGAGAAAGAAAGAGAGAGAGAGAGAGAGAGAGAGAGAGAGAGAGAGAGGCTACATTTTTTTCTTTGTCTTTCCCTGCATTGTCTTCGTCCATACGTATGTATAATAGCACACGATATTAGTAAACCACGACGACAAAACGCAGAAGTAAAAAAAAAAAAAGAATTAATAGAATTAACATTGAAAAATGCCACAATATTTTTAAAAGATTTTTTTAATGAGTCATTGACGAAGTTAAATATCTTATTTTTTTAATTTGAATATTCTATTTCTCTAGGTGATATCCTATTTCTTTTTTCTTTTTTTTTTCTGTTTAAAATTACTTCGATGTCATCAGCATCTCAGTTTAATCCAACAATACGTTTACGTAATTTTTGCAATCTAATAAAAATCTTAAAAGCTTAGAAAAAAAATCTTTATACTTGAAAACAACCTCAGATGATGCCCAATGAAAGGCCTGAAAGTGCTCGGGAGATTTTGGTAAATTCATCCACCAACTCCAGCCTGAAACCAAAACACTTATCAGGAAACTTGAAAAGATGATATTGAAATTATATTCACAAATGTGTCTTTATTATTTAATCAAACAGGTTTAAACAAAGGACTGCTGCCTACACACACACACATGCACACACACACATGCACACACACACACACACACACACACATGGAAACAGACATATACAGTTCATACGCCAGTTGCGCTCCAGTTGCGTTCACTTTCGGGCAAATACCCTTGGGAAAGGTATGAACCCCCTTATCCTCCTAGCTATGGGTTAAATAGTACCACTACTGTTCTTCTGGGAGAATATCTTTGGCATTAAATAACCTACAAGTGTTGATATGCCATTAAACAAAAAAAAAAACACATAAATATACAGATATCCAGACGAAACAGACCCGAGAGACAAAAAGAAGCAGGCTTGATAAAGGTAGATACATGTGTTATGTAATGTTTATAATAGGTCTGCTGTTTGATTATTTGTTTGTTTCGGTTGTATAGTACAATAATCATAGTATATTAATTAATGCCGAATCCATATTTATACAAATAAACTATTCTATTTCAAACAATTTACTTTAGCATAAGTACAAGTTTAGTTCTATTTGCACCATAGAGAGGAACATATCAGGTTACCACTCCGGGACAGAGTTGACCTGAGAGTGATGGCAATGAAGAGGTATTTGGCATTCCTCTAAGCTCCAGCAATACTGGAAAATCGCCATCAGATTGTTTAGTGTCATATCTAGAACACTCATTGGTAGAGTTTTACCCCTTTGCAGAGATACAGTCGGTGTATTCTACAGCCTTAGCCGACTGGGCAATCTCATGATGGTAGATCATGTTATACATATTAAAACACACACACACACACACACACACACACACACACACACACACACTATATATATATATATATATATATATATTGAAACATGAAAGTAAGTCCGCTCCCCGGATGGAGACATGAACTGCAGGTGTGCTGGAAGGAGACACATTAGTCCCATACCTTTTTATCGACTCTTTAGACTACATGCGTGGAACGTCTATTGATAAAATGAAAGACAACTGTTTCAAGCTGGCAAAGGAAAGAAGCGGAATATACCCCGCACATACGGACGGGGACAACGCCTATGACATAGCACTTCTTGCAAATACACTTGCCCAAGCCGAAAATCTGCTACATAGCCGGGAACGAGCAGCTGCTGGCATAAACCTCCATGTCAACGCAGACAAGATGGAATAGGTGTGCTTTAATCAAAGAGGTGACATCTACACACTAAAGGGTAGTTCTCTGAAACTAGTAGACAAGTTCACTCACCAAGGAAGCAGTTTTTCATCAACCCGAGACAGACATCAACACGCGACGACCAAAAGCATAGACAGTTACCGATTGGCTATCGGTCATTTGGAAGTCAGACCTGACCGATAAAATGAAATGCATTTTTTTTAAGCAGCGGTCGTATCGATACTAGTGTATGGATGCACTACATGGACACTAACTAAACGTATGGAGAAAAAGCTTGACGGCAATTGCGCATGAATGCAGCAAGCAATATCAAACAAGTCCTTGAAGCAGCACCCAACAACGGAGTTGCTGTGAGGCCACCTATCACCCATCACGAAAACTATCCAAACATACGGGACACTGCTATAGAAGTAAGGACGAACATGCAAATATACTCCTGTGGACCCCTTCACATGGTCGAGCAAAAGGAAGGACGACTAGCTAGAACCTTCATACAACAGCTCTGTGCCGATACAGGATATAGCCTTGAAGACATACCGGGAGCGATGGAGGATAGAAAAAGATAGCGGGAGAGGGTCAGGGAGTACGACACTGGCGGTGTGACATGATGATGATGATATATATATATATATATATATATATATATATATATATATATATATATATATATATATATGCAGTAATTGGCTAGTTATTGCAGTACTGGTTGATTTTTATCAAGCACTACGGATGTTTTATTCTTTTCTTTTTTATATTATTTCCAGATATCAGTTTTTGATATATCTTTTTATTTCCGGTTTGCATTATTTGTTTTTTAAGGCACCAGAATTATAGAAATGATATAGAGGCATATAACTGACATATTTATAATACAAACGCTGATTTATTGACTAAATTTTTGGCCCTTTCTCTGTATATATGATATTTCTTCCTTCGTTTGTATTTCATTAAATGATTCATCCGTTATTTAACGTCATTTGATATCATACTTTATTGTCCTGATGATGGTTCATTAGAACCGAAACGTTATAGTGTTGACTTTTTTGTATTAGATTATTCTCTTTGGTTTATCTTGTTTTTCAATTTCTCTCTCTTGCACTCGCTCTCAATTTCTCTTTCTCTCTCTCTCTCTCTCTCTCTCTCTCTCTCACACACACACACTCTTTCTTTCTTTCTTTGTCTCTCTCTCTCTCTATATATATATGTATATATATATGTATATATCATGTCATCATGCTCGCACAAATTTTCCTTACTCTGTCTATCGGCATTTGTCCCTATCAATCGTTGCGGTACAAAAGAGAATATAGGCCCCGTCATGGTAAAAGTTGATGAAATCAAGCAACTCACTTTAACAACGTTAAGGTTTAATTACTAATACCATTTGTAGGTAGTTGCTGGGAGAAAGAAAGAGAGTATGGAAACTGAGACGATTGCGTCTGCTAGACAAAGAGAAGAAACGTACCCTGGTGAGAAAAAAGAAAGCAGACGAAGTCCTTGAATTTTTTTCCCGGTTTTCTGTTGTACTTCTAAGACATTTGTCCGTTGGCTTGTGTCTCTTACTGTCCAGTACTATTGTATAGTTTTCGGGACGTTACCTTTGTAATATGTATTACCTAAGAGCCTATTACATTTGGAAATAACTTGGGGACTGAGATGACACAACATTTCCAGGGAATATCGGAAATTAAGAAATCTCTCTCTTTATCTATCTATCTATCTTGTCATCCACTGACAGGCTGTTTAATTGCATCACAGCTCTTTAGTGCGTCTAGACACGGTAGACGTTTCAAGCTGGGATGAAACCCCGCCTAAAATTACGCTACACATGGTATCTAACTGCTCAGCCATTTCGGTGACATACATCAACTCAGGAATTATAATGCACATATATTAGCTTTCGTTTGTTTACATTTTGCTCTCTCAGATATTGATGGCTATCACCCACCTTTTTCCACACAACGAAATAGTCCTTCTGTCATGTATAGCAGTAGCTTCTAATACCAGGGCAGACTAGAAGGTGAAGAGCAGCTTCTTATAGCAATAGTATTAGAGCGTTGGATACTGGAGATCGCACTAGATCACCTTACTTGCTACCGTAATAACGGAAGCCAATACTATCGTTGGAGTATATCTTTATTCTGTATTCACTAATACTGTTCTTATCTACGAATAGTCTCTCTATTGTATATACTTTTTCCTGAGAATATATCTCTATTTCCTCTCATATAGTGGCTTGTCCTTAGCCAATATTATCGTTGGACTATATCTTTATTCTGTATTCACTAATCCTATGTTCTTGTCTACGAATAGTCTCTCTATTGTATATACTTTTTCCTGAGAATATATCTCGATTTCCTCTCATATAGTGGCTTGTCCTTAGCCAATATTATCGTTGGACTATATCTTTATTCTGTATTCACTAATCCTGTTCTTGTCTACGAATAGTCTCTCTATTGTATATACTTTTTCCTGAGAATATATCTCTATTTCCTCTCATATAGTGGCTTGTCCTTAGCCAATACTATCGTTGGACTATATCTTTATTCTGTATTCGATAATCCTATATTCTTGTCTACGAATAGTCTCTCTATTGTATATACTTTTTCCTGAGAATATATCTCGATTTCCTCTCATATAGTGGCTTGTCCTTAGCCAATATTATCGTTGGACTATATCTTTATTCTGTATTCAATATTCCTATATTCTTGTCTACTAATAGTCTCTCTATTGTATATACTTTTGCCTGAGAATATATCTCTATTTCCTCTCATATAGTGGTTTGTCCTTTATTTAGTATTACAAGCGTTCACAAACCAGAACGCAACAGATACCCGAGTGTTCAATTCGTTTGAAGAGCTTTGCATTATACAGATGGCAGCCATTAATCTATTCGCTAGAGTGCTCAACGCCCGGGAGGAGAAAGTACGTATTGTCATACACAGACAGGCGTTTACTTGTATCACAACTCGACAGTGTGGCTAGAAATGCAGAACACTTCAAGCTGGGATCAAAACTTGCCTAACTTTGTAGCGCACTCCCAAGATTGGGGCTCTTAACCTTTTGTTTCCTTACATTTCCGTGGCTGGTCTGTCTTTACCTCATCACGTCTCGCTGTCAACTACCAAAAAACACGAGTTATCCTCTCCCCAAGCTGGTCGTGTCCGCTGTAGTAACATCCGTTTTCTCTCGCTCAACCCATGGGTTTACGATCTTTGGACCTCCAGTTTTGCCCTGTCATTTATAATTACAAAAGCCTTGGCCTGGCCGTACAGAGACTGCTTTTTTATTAATTTATCTACATATTTTTTTAAATTTCTATTTTCTTTGAATCGTTCACTCATGTTAGACTGGCAAGTTATCTTGGCTACGTCCTGTGTCATATATATATATATATATATATATATATATATATATAATGTAGTCCAACAAAATCAAGATGAATAGGTTGACCATTACTTTTGTAATGACATTTATTTTCGACCCATATCCTTGTGCCAGACAAATGTTAGATAAACGAAGAATCCTCTTTATTGACGATCTCTTTTTTAAGAAGCTGCATTGGGAATTCTTTTTCTTTCCTTTTCGCTTTTATTAAAACAAACATTAAAATCAACCACCAAATTAATTAAACACGAAGAAATTATCGAAAATTAAGATTAATTGAAAATAGAAAATTTTCCCTGGGGACATTTTGTTCAACTTATATTTGCTCGCCAGGGCACTTCTTAAAAATAAAGGTTGAAATTAGATGGAAACCAAATGTGAAAATGACGTTGATTGGAAAACAGACAAGGTTGTAATGTTTTTTTATTGCATTAAAACACTGAAGAGAGCATAGACAAAAGAAGTCTATATTGTTAATCTAACATATCTCAACAAAGAAATACTGCCCAAATACACATATTTCAATTTGCATGATCCTGCAGCTTACCAATATTACAACACTTTGGATTACAGACGTTATATCGTGAAGAGAAAAATTACTCTCGGTAAGGATAATATCAAAGTTGTAATGTAATCGCAAACGTTGGGTCGCTTTTACAATATATACAAACCCTACTGATGGATAAAGATGGGTCCTAAAGTAATTAGGAACCAATCAATAACGGAAGGTTTATGAGAGAGTTCCAGTCGGATATTATAACATCCATGCGGTGACTTGAGAGAATTTAAAAAATGCAGACAGAAGATGTCTGTACTATCTAATTAAATATGTCTCAACGAAGAAATGCTGCCCCTCATAACACATACACTCTCAAAAATACACATGCAGACATACACACACACACACACACACACACACACACATATATATATATATATATATGGTACCTTCAATAAGTTTCCAGGCTTATTTGGTAGAGGCATTTAAAATTATCTTCGAGTCTTGATAATTCAGTATGTTATTACTATAACTCTTATGAGATGACTGACCAATTTCTATGATATCAGGTTCAAATGAACAGCTACAGCAACAATTGGAATACACCCTACTAAAGCCTGATTGTCACAGCTGGGGAATTTCAAAAATGCAATCTGGATATGAGGACTCTTTAGAAGAACAATATGCAATACAATTCTGTTTTAAACTTGGAAAAATGCCACAGAAACGTATAGAATGCTTCAGACTGCTTTTGGAACATCTTGCACGAATCGAGCCTCAGTTTTTGAGTGGCATAAGAGATTCAAGGAAGCCATGGAGTCTATTAGGCATGATGAGAGGTGTGGGAGGAGTAACGAAGTCAATACACCTGAGTTGATTGGCCAAAGGGTTAGGGTTAGGGTTACTGTGTTGAGGTTTTAAGGGAGTTCAGGAAGAGGTCCCGTCGGAAGAGGCCAGCACTCTTCAAATCAGGTCAGTGG
Source organism: Sepioteuthis lessoniana (assembly GCA_963585895.1). Lineage (NCBI taxonomy): Eukaryota > Metazoa > Mollusca > Cephalopoda > Myopsida > Loliginidae > Sepioteuthis > Sepioteuthis lessoniana. The sequence goes on from CAUZXS010004283.1 coordinate 84,130, forward strand.
CATTTTCACCAAGACAATGCACCAGTCCACCACTCCATCCTTGTCACAGACTATTTGACCATGATGGACATAAAGACAGTTCCTCAGCCTCCCTATAGTCCAGATCTTGCTCCCTGTGACTTTTGGTTATTTCCTACGCTCAGAGGCTGTCGTTATGAGACAATTGAGGAGATGAAAGAGTCTGTGACGAAGGTGATTGACAAGATCACAAAAGTGGACTTCCATGGGGTCTTGCAGAGGTTGTTGGAACGGTACAACAAGTGCATTGCAGCGGGAGGAGATTACTTCGAAGGGGACTAGAGTTTCAGTAAAAGTGCCCAAACGAAAAAAGTCTGGAAACTTATTTAGTGACCCTCGTATGAGCAAAAGGAACTAAAACGTTAAAGTTAAAGAAATAAAACAGAAATAAAATCAAGATCTGTTCGTTTTAGTTTGATTTGATTTAATGGCATATCAACTATTATAGGTTATTCAATGCCAAATTCTTTATATATATATATATATATATATATATATATATATATATATATATATATATATATATGATTTATAAACACGTTTTATCGATAATGTTTTTAAATGAGCCTGAGCTAATTTTTACAGACACATAAGACTTTTCACGTATTGCTATTTAACTCAGTTAAGAATCAATCATTTATTTACACACTGTAAATGATTAGACAAGTCTATTTCAAACAATTTATTTATCATAAATCTTTTGTTGGCACACAGTTTAAATGACAAATACTTCCATTTGACCCATAGATAAGAACGTATCAGATGCTACCACTTTTGGCCAATGTGAACATGGGAGCAATGGCAATAACGAGGTACTCCTCATTCCTCAAACCATTATTATTATAGAACCCCAACGATCGGATTGTTTAGTTTTATATCCAGGACACCCGTTGGCGGGGTTTGACCCATTTTGCAGAGATGCTGTAGGTATATTCTAATGTCCCAGCTAACTGGGCTATTTGGAAAAGTGTAACAATGTATTAGGACACTGTTGAAATAACGAAATGTAAGTGTAATAACTGGTAATTTTGAGTTTTACGTATTTGATCTTCAGTTGAGATGAGATCGACCCCAAACTTTGAAAACTGAATTTATAGTATCATCTTATGATGAAGAATACAAAACCCGAGTATCTTAGCAAACGGGAATGATATATATGTATATATATAGTAACGGTAATTACTTGGTGAGTCAGGAACTAACCTACTAAAGTTTCGTCTAAGCGGCTCATCAGGGTACCAAATCCCGACTGATAGTACACACATGAAACTCTTGTCTCCTTCGAAGTAATTTCCTCCGGCTGCAATGCTCTTGTTGTACCGTTCCAACATTTTCTGGAAGTTCCTGACTCACTTACTAATTGTCGATACTATTTTACTCTACTCAGTATTTTGCCCAGTCGGCTGGGGCTGTAGAATACACCAACTGCTTCTCTGCAGAGGGGTAAGACCCCCACCAACGAGTGTCCTGGATATGACACTAAACAATCTGATGGTGAGGTTCCAGCAGTACTGGAGCTTTGGGGAATGCGGAGTACCCCTTCATTGCCATCGCTCCCAGGTCCACTCTGGCCCGGAGTGGTAGCACCTGATAGGGCCCTATCTATGGGTTAAATAGAACTAACAGCATACTTATGCTAAAATGAATTGAGTAAACTGAATACCTTGAAATAGAAACGTTTTTGACAATTAAACCGTACTTACACTTAAACTGCGTTCTTATGCTTAACTGAATTATTTGAAATAGAACTGTTTTTCGACATTAAAAATGTATTTACACTTAACTGAATTATTTCATGTAACTGCTTAAATACTTTGAAATGGAAATGTTTTTGACAATAAAACTGTGTACTTATGCTAAACTTAACTGTTTTCAATAGAACTGATTATTTACATAAAAACTGATTTGGCGTTAAATAACCTACAAAGGTTAATATGCCATAAAACCAAACAAACCAAACCATCTCCTCAGTATTGAGCACTTTTTGCACTGTAGCTTTGCAGCCCTAACGGTGTTTTTTTTTCTTTTGACCAACCAATTGCGTGTCTTTTGATTATTTTCAATTTGTATAACAAGATTGGCTTTTTATTTTTTTCCAATATATATATTTTCTCCTTGACAGTGATTCGTTGTATATTCTCAGCTTCAAATCACTTGTCGTTTTTTTTTGTTTTTTCTTACCATAAGGGCTATTATTTAATATATATATATATATATATATATATATATATATATATGTATATATATATATATATATATATATATATATATATATATATAGTATTCTTTGTTCCAGTTAAACCGGAGTTGGGAGTAGTTCCATCAGGACAAAAAGTTATTCATAAGTGAATATTTAAATTTTCCTGGTAAAGAGCTCAATGTAACAATAATACAGAGCAATAATTTTTTAAAGAAAAACCACAAAACCGGTCTCATAGGATTATAAATTTATTTCCATCCTGTTACGCATTTTTGAAATTTCCAAAAACACGAAAAAAAAATTAACAGGGCTTCTTCAGATCTTTTAGATAAAAAAACTAGAATAGACACAGAAAAGTGGGAGGGGATAGAAGAGGGGTGAAGCGTTATCTCCTCATTAAGCCCACTTCCGTTTTAAATTTTAATTTCAGTTAGAAATGTAGTAAATTTATTTTTTTAAAAATTGATTTTTTTTTTAATTACACTTTGACCTAAATTACAAATTTTATATTGAATTAGATTTAACTTTAATTAATAACCTTACGTAATGATACAGTATATATTAAACTATATCAAATGATACAGTATATATTAAACTATATCAAATATTTAATGATACAGTATATATTAAACTATATCAAATATTTAATTTATTTAAAATATTTTAAAATTTCAAAACTATTTAGAAACCATTAATCAGTTACACTTTTTATGAGTAGTACGTATGTATTTTATGCTTTTTCACAATTTTCTATCTAACATTTTATTTTATTTATTCATTTACATTAATTCTCATTTTAACTCTATGATATATATATATATATATATATATATATATATATATATATATATATATATATATATATATATATATATATATATATATTCGAAGTGTAGGGGCTTTTTTGTTAGAGTATGTGAGTTCGAACTTCAGTCATGCCACTACGTATACTTTCGGATTAATATATTTGGGAAAATTGTGAAGCTCTCGAACCTCCAGATAATTAGTTAAATAGTATCACTTCTGCTTGTAGAACTGCGGAAAGTTAGCGTCTGATTAGTATAGGTACTTTTTTTATTGGAATATTACACTTGTACTCAACATTAGTTACACTGAGGTAACTATTCGATAAGTTATTATAGATAATGGGGTTAGTAGTGTTGAATTTGGAATATTAGATGATGAGGTTTATCTTCTTATTGTCAGTAGAGAAAACGTTATTACGAATTAGATTTATTCATCGAGTTTGTCGTGTTTGTGGATCAGATTACAAAAAGTAGTTTAATGTCTTCAGGGTTATTTTTCCCATTGCAATTATAGTTGATATTTTTAATGGAACAGTTTATTTGTTCATAAACAATACGGTTCAGGAATTCATTGTTAAAGAAATTTGTTTAATGTTCTTTTTTTAAGTTCAGAATAGAATATTGTTTTGAAGGAGGATATAAGTTCGGTACGATATATTTGGTTTTAATTACTGCTTTTTAATATTGTTCAGAGTATTCACTTTTATAATAAAAAGTATAGAAATTAGAAATTGTATGTTTTTTTTTTATGGGGAGGTGGGGAAGGTGTTGTTTTATTCGTCGATCAGACATAGAGAAATGGGAGCTAATTATTTGTACGGATTATTATTTGTATATTCATTCCGGAATTACTTTTCAGAATTGTGTAGTTCATTTGTTCGATTGAATAGAAGGAGAAAATCGTTGACATAATTTAAGTAAATATTGATTTTTATGGAGTTTTAGACTTCATTTTCTTGGTGAACACGGAAGATATTGTTGAAACTCGGTCCAAGAGTAGACGCCACCGCAAGGCTGTCTGTTTTTTTTTTAATTTTATGGCGTGTCAACATACATAGGTTAATTAATGCAAAATCCTCTTCATACATAAAAGGTGTCTCAAAATTGATGCAACCCATTAATATGTGAAGGATTTATTACTGAGACAAGCACAATGGTAGTCATTTAGAATACGTCCTGTAAAAAATGTATCCCTTCAGCTAGAGACATCAAATGTCTTTGTTTTAATTTTTATGATTTCAAATTCCGGGACATGGAAACGTTTTTGAGTTTCTTGTATCACTAATTATTATGGGGACATATCCTACCATACCCCAAAGATGGACTCGTCCAACCTAAACACATTCTCCGAGCTAGCTCGCTCGGGGAAAACAACTTCTCCTTTCTCACGAGACATTTGACAGACGGACTGCAAGCCGAGAACGGCTGGTACTTCTTTTGTACGACTTCCTTTTTTCTGCTAATACAAAAACGTTCACCTATCACCCGTTGTTTGAGTTATTTTTCCACCGGTCTTATAAATCATTATCATTTTTTACAAAGACAAGCGCAATTGCGGTTATTTGGAACACGTCTTGTAAAAATGTATCCTTTGAGTTAGAGACATCAAATGAATGTCTTTGTTTTAATTTTTATGATTTCAACTTTGGGGACATGCAATAGTTTTTTGAGTTACTTGTCCCTGTAATAAAATCATAATCATATTAAAGGTTGCATGTATTTTGAGAATTTTGAATGAATGTGTCTCCAAATAAGTAGTGTCACAAAATATTTTTCCTCGCTTGTACAAGGCATTGTGATCGAGGTTTAATAGTTAATATAGTATACTTTTTCAAATCTGAAACAAAAAAAACAACATTTTTTGCACACTTATTTGTAGTCAAATGGGTCCTATGTATATTGAGACACCCTCTATATAATTTGGTTTTGTTGTGGTTTATGTCAAACTAACAATTGTATGTTATTTAATGACAAATTCTGTTGATACATATATATTAAATATATATGATTTTTAAGCACACTTTGTAGATAACAATTCTAAGCGAGGCTGAGGTCATATTTTTTGGAGACAGGTAAATTTCTATGTAATATGAATGATTCTATATATAGTGATCATCTTTTTGCAACCCGGTCTCCCGAACCATTGTTGAAATGGAATAGTAATGGTTATTGATGTAGGAAATGAACACACATAATTGAAATTAAATCCTGCAGGAGAGTTCTGGCATGTCACTTAGTGCTAATGCTCTTGGGAAAATGTAAAAATCCCTCTATTGTCTGTTTATTTAGCGGTAAATATCGGGATCAACTGCGTTCTTTAAACTTGGAACGGCCTCCAGTCTAGGAAAAGCAAAGCTACGAATTCAGTCCTATTAAAGTTTGTTTAAAAAACTTATATTGTTTCAAAACGTGCTCGAGTGATGTATTTTGGTAGATGTATATATGGGAGTGTTTTTTTTACACACACACACACACACACATATATATATATATATATATATATATATATATATATTTGTATTTTAACAGTGTTGGTTGTCACTAAATCATTTTGTAGGTTTGTGTGGAACCAAGTCCAATATAATATGAAGAGTGCTCAATATCTAGGATAGAGCTATTATATAATATATATATATATATATATATGCATATATATATATATATACATATGCATATATATATATATATACATATGCATATATATATATATATATGCATATATATATATATATATATATTGCTTGTTAGGGAGTGTTAGTATCTTTTTAAAAAGAGTTTTGAAAGTTTTTGGAAGTTTATACCATAACAAAATTATGGGAACGCAGAGTTGGATAAAACAAGGTAACTGATGTATTTAATTAGGAAACGCTATTTAAAAAGGGAACGCTATCAACGGAAATAGAATACTCTAGGAATTCAGGGAAAAATAGAATAAATAAAAGCATTTCAAAATATTGTGTCTATTTTCAAAATTAATTCTATTAATTTTATCTATTTTTTGTTTTTATATGTAGGGCTTCTACGACATGTATTAGTGGCTTATGAAAACTCTTTTTTTAAAAATACTAACACATCTTACACAAGCAAGTAACCCCTATGAGGGCCTATGAAGGTTCCGAAAGAACTCGGGACAATTTTGGAAAATTCATCAACCACTTCCAACTTGAAACTATGTCAATTATCAGAAAAATTGAAAGGATCTTAAATTATAGAGAGATATTTTTTTCTTTATTATTTCTTGAAACATGCTTAAATGAATGTCTGCTGCCTAAGCACACACACACACACACACACACACACACACACACACACACACACATATATATATATATATATATATATATATTACAGGAAAATATTAAGACGAAGAATAGAGAAAGTATATTAATTGTTAATTAAAACACTGAAAAGAACATTGGAATGTTCCTTTTCTTCGGCGAGTTTTCATCAAAATACAACGGAATCGTTTAAAAGGTCACAATATTAAATCACAATGGGAGGGGCGTAATTTAAAAAGAAAAACAAAAAAAATAAGTCTCAACTCTCAGGATTCTCACCAAATTCCTCAAAAAGACAAATTATGTCAACTGGTCTTTTCTGCCTGCACAAGGAAGGGTAATATAATGAACGAGCTAAAGCCTCTGAAAAGGAAGATTGTGTTTTAACCCGGATAAAGCGTTTTGAGGTCACCCTAATATTTTCCGTTGAACATCTGCTTTACTTTGGCTTTATATATATATATATATATATATATATATATATATATATATATATATTTACTAATCTAATATCTACCAGCATTCGCGGTACCAGAAAAAACGAAAAAAAAACCGTCAGGAACAAGAGATAAAAGTATCTCGAATCCCCGCCTGGGGAAAAAAGAAAAAATTATAGGTCAAAAAGAAAGAAAAGGCCAACCTCGTCCGACCCCTTGAAAAAAATCAAGGGATATGCAGTCAGCTGGTCAAAAGAAAACTAAAAACCTTCCGTGAATCCTGCAATGCTACAATTACAAACGTGCTCAACACAAGTGGAGCCAATTATAGAATTAACTTAAATCACGAGTCACAAATTTCTGAGCTCGTCGGGTGTGTATTATTGTATAGTATTAATAAGATTATGGACCCAAGTAGCTATGGGCTTTAGAGCATAGGTTATCAAATAACTCCTCCAACAAGGAAATTTTTGAACGAAGCAAGCAGGAATATGAGGAGGCTTTGAAGAATGACGGATATAGGATCAATTTAGAATATCGGGATAGGGAGGAAAGTAATACGCAAAAAAAGGAGAAACAGACTAGGAAAATTTTATGGTTTAATCCCCCTTATAACATGGAGGTAGTCAATAACTTAGGGAAAGAATTCTTTAAATTATTAAAAAGAAATTTCCCTAGTGGGAGCCCGTTACATAAGATATTTAATAAGAATTGTGTTAAATTAAGTTATAGTTGCATGGCAAACACCAATGGCATAATAAACAAAACTAATATAGCTAAATTAAGTAAGGAGAAAAATAAGGTGATTGCTAAATGTAACTGTAGGGATAAGGTTAGATGTCCGCTGGAAGGCAAATGTAAGCAAGAATGTGTAGTGTATAAAGTGGAAGTATATAGTGATCCGAATAATAAGAGAAACAAAAAGATATACTTTGGGTCGACGCAAGGGGATTTTAAGACTAGGTGCTATAACCATAAAACGAGTTTCTCACGCGAGAAGTATAGGCATAGTACTACGTTATCTAGTTATGTGTGGGAGCTCAAGGATAACAAAGGGATAGATCCTATAATGAAATGGGAAGTAATAAAAAAAATGCCGTAAATATAGGGCTGGGGATAGGAGTTGTCAGCTTTGCATGGAGGAAAAACTAGCAATAGCATCCTGTAAAAATAGGAATATGTTAAACCAAAGATCGGAGGTGTTAAATAGTTGTAGACACAAAAGGGCGTGGTTGCTCTATATTTAGGGATGGGTTTGATTTTCTTTTTTTGTTTTTTTTATAATAAAAGTAAGGTTATTTATTTATTTATTTATTTATTTATTTTTTGTTATGTAAATTCTAAGCGAGGTGGATTTTTGGTGAATATAAGACGGCTCTTTCTCCTTTAGCATTAGTTGGAGTTAGGCTTCCTGATGATCCGATAAGGTGAAACTTTAGTAGAAGATTTCTGACTCGCGATTTAATCTAATTATATATATATATATATATATATATATATATATATATATATGTGTGTGTGTGTGTGTGTGTGTGTGTGTGTGATAGATATTAAACTCGAGACAATTTAGCGTTTTTGTATTCTTGTCTTTAAATATTTTGTAATTTTCCTTGAATTTACATGTAAGAAATGTTTTTTATTTGTTGCATTTTATGCACCTTTGCATATCTTGGCAGCTACATTTTGAAAGTGCTCTTAAAGTGAAAACTATTGACTTTCGAGTTTTCATTTCATTTCCTATATTGATACGATGAAAAAAAATATATATATAGTATTATTATTCGGTCCAGTTAAACCAGAGTTGGGAGTAATTCCTTCAGAACAAGAAAATCATTCAGTAACTGAACATTTAAATTTTCCTGGTATATTTTTCTTTGTGTTTTTTGTTCACACCAGAAACGAAAAACAGGATGGAAATAAATTTATAATCCTAAAATAACCGGTCTTGGTTTTTTTCTTTAAAGATATATATATATATATATATAACTGTTGATTTTTTGTTGAGTCCTAACTTATTTTTCTCTCATCTCTTTCAACACACCGTCCCTTTTCCTTCGTTTATTGCTTTATTTCCTTCCTTTTTTTCATTTAATTTTCATAATTTCCTTCTTTTTTGTTTTCTTAAAATTATTTTCGATATTTCTTTCTATTGGTGACATCTTTTTCTTTCTTTCTTTCTTTCTTTCTTACTTTTTCTTTTTTTTTTCAATTTCTTTCTTCTTCCTTCCAGTTTGGGGTATATTTATTTTTTTCAGAAATCATTCTTAGACTTTAAATAAGTCTTGTTGATTTTATTCTTTCAGTCTTTCTTTCATTTTACCCCCCAATTTCCTTAATATTTTTCCCTTTAAAGTTCTTCATTCTTCTCTTTCCTCTCTTAATTCATTAATATATTTCATTCTTTATTTCCTTCATTTTTTATCCCATTCTCTTCAATCTTTCTTATAATATTCCGTATATTCTTTCATTTCTTTTTAGTATTGTTTTATTTTCTTCTTTATGCTTTTCTGTGATTTTCTCACTTTCAATTTAGATCCTTCCTTTCGTTTGTCCTTTCTTTTAGTCTTTATTCTTTCTTCTGTGATAGTTTTATGCCAATCTTTCACTTTTTAACAATCATTTCGAGGAAGGATACTGGTTAGGTTATTTGATTTAACGGTATATCAACCCTTGTTGTTCATTTAATTCCAGGTCCTTTTTATATAATTGTTATGGGGACATATCCTACCATACCCCAAAGATAGACTCGTTCAACCTAAACATATTCTCAGAGCTTAGCTCGCTCGGAGGAGACAACTTCTCGTTCCTTACGAAACAAACGGATTGTAAGCCGAGCACGGCTAGTACTTCCTTTGTATGACTTCCTTTTTCTGCTAATTCAATAACGTTTACCTATCACCCGTTGTTTGAGATGTTCCTCTACTGGTCTTATCTGAAGACCATAACAATTACATATATGATGGTTAAGTGAATAGTTTGAAGGTAATTGGTGCGTTCAATAAGTTTCCAGACATTTTTTTGTACAGGCATTTAAAATTGTTCTAGACTCTTGAAAATTTAGTATGTTATTGCAATACATCTTATGGAATGATTGACTCATTTTTATGTTTTCAGGTTCAAATAAACAGCTACAGCAGCAATGGGAATACACCCTACTAAAGCCTGATTGTCACAGCTGCTGAATTTCAAAAATGTAATCTGGTTGTCAGGACACTTTAGAAGAACAATATGCAATAAGATTCTGTTCTAAACTTGGAAAAAAAGGCCCCAGAAAGGTATGGAATGCTTCAGACTGATTTTGGAGCATCTTGCATGAATCGAGAATCAGTTTTTGAGTGGCATAAGAAATTCAAGGAGGCCATGGAGTCTATGAGGGATGATGGGAGGTTTGGGAGGAGTAAGGAAGTCAATACACCAAAGTTGATTGGCCAAAGGGTTAGGCTTAGGGTTACTATTTTGAGGTTTTAAGGGATTGCAGGAGGAGATTCGTCGGAAGAGGCCAGCACTCTTCAGATCGGCTCAGTGGCTTTTCCACCAGGACAATGCAGCAGTCCACAACTCTATCGTTGTCACAGACTATTTGACCAAGATGGACATCAAGACAGTTCCTCAGCCTCCCCACGGTCCAGACCTTGCTCCCTGTGAATTTTGGTTATTCCCTAAGCTCAGAGGCTGTCGTTATGAGACAACTGAGGAGATGAAAGATTCTTTGACGAAGTCATTGACACGCTCACACAAGAGGACTTCGATGGGGCCTTGCAGAAGTTGTTGGAACGGTACAACAAGTGCATTGCAGCCGGAGGAGATTACTTCGAAGTGTACTAGAGTTTCATATGTGTACTATCAATAAAAGTGCCCATACGAAAAAAGTCTGGAAACTTTTTTAATGACCCTCGTAATATTTCTTGAAACGAAATAGTGTTCATTTGAATGCTTACTTAAATTGAGTCAAGTATTGATATTTAACGTTAATATTTTATTAATCACATATTCTGATCTAATTTAATTCTATTCATTTATTTTCACACTGTTGAAAAATTTAATATATTGCAATAACACAAATAGTTCCATTTAAACGGCCGAAGAAGAAGCTAGACGGCAATTACACAAGAATACCGCGAGCAATATTGACCAAGTCCTGGCGGCAACACCCCACAAGGCACTAACTATACGGCCACCTGCCTCCTATCAAGATAACTATCCAAGTTAGACGAACTAGAAATGCAGGACACTGCTGGAGAAGCAGGGACGAGCTCATAAGTGATGTACTTCTATGGACCCCCACATATGGCCGAGCAAAAACAGGACGACCAGCTCGAACATACATAGAGCAGCTATTTGGGGATTCGAGATGTAGCCCTGAAGACCTGCCGGAGGCGATGAACGATAGGGAGAAGTGCCGAGAGAGAGTCAGTAATATCCGTCCTATCGGCGCGACATGATGATGATGATGATAATGAAATGTTTTCAAGTATTGCAATCAAATACTTATAATTCGCTAAAACATTCATCATTTCTTTGCACACAATAAAATTATTTTAAGTATAAGAAAAAAATTAGATAGTTATATTTTAGCAGTAGATAAGACTCTGACTCCAGATTAGGAATGAGCTGAGAGATATGGCAATGAAGGTATACAGGATTTTTCCCAGGGCTCCAACACTGCTGTTTCATCATAGGAGGGTGTATTGTGATATAAAGAATACTTGTTGAAATGGGTTAGGTCTTACACTCAGGAGATATGTATTCTCCTGCCCAAGATGACTGTGCTCCAGAAAGGTTCTGCTTTTTGTTTCTTTATAAGCGAATGTTTTTGGTTGCTGTTTACTCGTTAAGATATACAGTGTCAATTGTTTTGGGACTTTTACCGGATATCCAGTAAATGCTTCGTCAATGTCGGGATATACTTCACATTGTTTATAAAAGATGACCTTTCAATAAATTAAAAACAGTTATATATATATATATATATATATATATGCAAATATATTGTTTTGAATTGGTTAATAGGAAAAATATCCTAATCTCGAAAAAAAAAAAACCCAGAATGTTTAAGGCGGAAGAATAAAGTCTGTTTATAATTTATTTTCTAACAAGAAAATGTTTATAGTTTCGCTAAATTAGAGTCTGAGTCAAAAGCACAGTCTATTTTGTAGAAAAACAGTAACTCTTAAGTAGCGAAAAAGTTCCAGGCGCAGCGGTTGTAAAGAAGAGCATGTTAACCGTCTTTTGGGATATTAAAGAAGTAAAAAACGTTTTATTTCCTTGAAAAAGCCACAACTATAAACTGGGCTTCTTATTATCCATTCCTAAGACAATTTGCCATCATATCTATTGAATGACCGTCGTAATATTTCGCAGGGGTACAGATGCTAAAATTCTTGATGAGTATTGACCTAAAAGTTAATATATTCAGAGAAGAAACTGCACATATTTCATACCAAAATTGTACATCTTTCATAAGCAAAACTGTATATCTTTCATTACCAAAAATGCTCAAATTTCATACAAAATCTGCACATCTTTCATACTAAAATTGCATATCTTTCATAATCAAAAATGCACAGATTTCATACCAAATTTGCACACCTTTCAAAATTAGATTGCATATATTTCATATCAAAATTTCTCTTATTTCTTTCCCTTCACCAATGAAACCAAAATATCACTCATCACATTGGCTCTGTGAAATTCATCGTTTTATCAGTAATATTATTATGCAAGTCAGAGGTATTTTAAACTTGTTCCTTTGACAAATCTTCGAATATCGATAATAAACCATGTCTGTTACGCAGAGAAACAATGTTACTAGTTTAGGCAGACGTTTTATACGACTTGGTAACAACAGAAGAGATCTTCTTGGATATGAAACATAATGGAGGTTCGGTTGTAACGTAATGTATATTGTTGCTTAAAATAAACTCAATTAGACGGTGGGGCGTCCTCGTGGTGTAATGGTTAAAGCGATGGACTGCGGAATCGTAGTAAGCGAGTTCGTATTCCAGTCGCGCTATTACGTTCACTTTCGGGCAAATACCCTTGGGAAAGGTATGAACACCCTTATCCTCCCAGCTAAGGGGTTAAATAGTACCACTACTGTTTTTCTAGAAGAATAGCATTGGCATTAAATAACCTACAAAGGTTGATATGCAATTAAACAAAGAAACCAAACCGAACCAATCAATTAGACGGTTCTCATTCCTGGATAAGTTCTTTGGGTGTTTCAATTCATAACAACCTTCTTTTATATTTGACTAGTCACCCCTGCTATCTGGAGAGCTCACTCTGCCCTACTATAAACATTTACTTATTACGTCATTAGAAATAGACACGGTAACCCGAGTTAAAATCCAGGACGAGTATTTTCCCGACATTGACGAAGCATTTACTGGATATCCGGTAAAAGTCCCAAAACAATTGACACTGTATACATTTCATATTAGGCTAATATCCTTGGAAAAGGTATGATTCAGGGTGGTCTCTATGGCTAAAGTGCTAAACAGCTGCCTCATAGTAAGTGTGTCCAAACTCCAGTCGTACAATTACGTTCCCTTCCCGATTGATATTTTTGGAATCTATTGAAATATATGCCTTGAATTCTACAATAGTTCTGTCAGAATACACTGATTATATCCTCTTTTTGAGATGATAGATACCCAACAAAACAAGAGGGTGTCCCGGGTTCGATACGAAACTGCATCTGATCTCTGACCCAGAATGACATTTCATACTCGCTTGTTGTCTTTGGGTCAATCAGAACCATTTATTCGTTAACAATATTTGAAATAACTAAACTGCTATAGATGATAGATATAAAATTGAATTATTTGTATTAAATAGCTATAGTTGAAATGTGTATAAAATAAATGAAAAAAAAACCTTGAATAGAATTATTAGTATTTGATAGTGCTGTGGGAGCCTTACCCATCTCACTATTATGGACTCTTCTCATCGTTTAGTACTCAGAGATTTCGCTGCCTAAGGGTCAGATCAATCTCGTTCTGCAACTCTCCAGTTGCCTGGTAGCACTTCGGCCGGCCGTGTTATCTGCGGCACGGATCTGGCCGAGTGTGTCTTGGTACCTGGAGATTTCCTTCGGCTTCAGGGGGCCTTCCCCCTAGGCTTTTACCCTCTTTGGATGGTTGGGTTCATCACCCTGTGCCTGAGGGGAATGCCGACGGGGCCATAGGCATTTTTGGAAATGCCGGGCGTGTGTGGGCTACGGCCCTGCGCCTGGACCAACCTAAAAAAAGGCCTTGTGCCACACTTGCCCGTTAAGTGGGGCGAACAACAAATACCGGAGATCAATCTCGACCTGAAGCTCTCCTGTTGCCTGGTAGCAGTTCGGCCGGCCGTGTTATCTGCGGCACGGATCTGGCCGAGTGTGTCTTGGTACCTGGAGATTTCCTTCGGCTTCAGGGGGCCTTCCCCCCAGGCTTTTACCCTCTTTGGGGGGTGGATTCATCGCCCGGTGCCTGAGGAGCCCCTAATAAAGGGAATGCCGACGGGGCCGTAGGCATTTTTGGAAATGTCGGGCGTGTGTGGGCTACGGCCCTGCGCCTGGACCCACCTATAAAAAGGCCTTGTGCCACACTTGCCCGTTAGGTGGGGTGAGCAACAAATACCACAGATCAATATCGGTGTTATCCGAACAGTACGAGACTTCTTACCTTTTCTATGTAACACTATCTTTCTTGTTTAATATAATCTGTTATCTAATATCCGTGTTTGCGTTTTCATTTGTGGCCCTTTCCGGGGCCACAACAGATAGCCATACTTGAAACCATTTAGAAACCTGGGTATGAAATTAAACTGCATATTATCATGGGGTTGCTGTCTCAGACTTTGGAGAATGAGAAGAATCCTTTCATTTCTATTAATATCAAGTTTGTTCTGACCAGGAATCAGAATGCCAGTAAATATCTTAAGTATGGATTAATTAAGAGTTTTCATTCATTTACTTAAGGTTATAAATATTATTACTTACTACAACTTATTTGTATTAGATAGGAATACATTAAACCATACGACTGATATCGTGTTAGTGTGAGAAAAAAATTATATATATATGGTTTAGTTTCTTTGTTTAATGGCATATCAACCTTTGTAGGTTATTTAATGCCAACCCAATTCTCCCAGAAGAACAGAAGTGGTACTATTTAACGCATAGCTGGGAGGATAAGGGGGTTCATACCTCTCCCAAGGGTATTTGTCCGAAATTGAACGTAATTGCGCAACTGGAGTGCGAACTCGCGTACTACGATTCTGCAGTCTCTCTCTCTCTCTCTATATATATATATATATATATATAAAGAAAAAATACGACAAAAGTAAATTGGTACAGACCATATATGGGATTCCTTAAACTTCAAATCTTAAAAACGCAAGAAAATTTACGCTAAAGAAACTAATCAATCAATAAATCAATTTCTTTACCAGAAGTTCAATAATCTCAATATAATTATTTTGAAACCTCATTTCTCCGACAAATCCTCGAATTTTACTGTATTTATTGGCAACTTTTGTATTTTATGCATCGAATTCTTCAAGAAACAACACGCAATATTTTTCTCAAAAATATATTCTATGATTATAAATTGTGTTACCATAATCAGAAAATCAGGCAAACATCATGCGATATGTGGAACCAAAAGACAACTGTTTCGAAACAGCTGTCCAGTGGTTATGTATGTGGCACGCAGTGTTTGCCGGATGTTCTGTTGATGGTAATTCAATTTAAAATATAATTCTTGAGAAAAGAAAATATACATTTAGTCTAACAATTTTGATTTTGAGATTATTGACACTCCATATTTATTGTTCATTTGTTTGTTTTTATGGCATATCAAACCTAGTAGATTTTTCAACGACAAATCCTGTTCATATATATATATATATATATATATATATATATATGTGTGTGTGTGTGTGTGTGTGTGTTTAAAACAATGAAATAAAGAAATATTATTCGTGTCCATAATATATCTATTTCACTTATTCAAGCACGTCAGATGGAATTTTGAATTCCATAAGACGAGCTTGAATAAGGTAAATAGATTTATTTTGGAAATGAATACTATTTCTAAATTTCTTGTTTTTGAACAAAAATATATTTTCCTCTGGGGGGTTATTTAACATTAATTACCCGTGAATTGATTACTCTTTCTCTGGATACTCGCCGTCATTATTTACCTGGTATATATATATATATATATATATATAATGTACAAATACTATGTAGGCAAGACTTAAACGCGCAAGGACTCATTTTTACACATTCGTAAATGGCTTCAAGTATTGCTATTTTACACTAATAGTTCTATTTGTAATCTCTCTTCTTACTCTTTTAATCAACATGGTGCATTTTTCAAATTCCATTTCTGTAACCCGCTGTATACAGTTATTCTTTGTATCAGGGTGTCCTGTTCTTTTTCAGTTTTTGCAAATACCTCGATATTGTCTTGTATGTTTTTGTGTTGTTTCTTCTTCTTCTTCTTCTTCTTCTTCTTCTTCTTCTTCTTCTTCTTCTTCTTCTTCTTCTTCTTCTTCTTCTTCTTATTATTATTATTATTATTATTATTATTATTATTATTATTAATTAAAAGCTAAAACAACGAGTGCAAATTTGGTAACTTATTCTAGTTTTCGCTTTGAATAACTTTAAAATCTCAAAGTTTTTATTTTATTTTCTTATAACAATAAAATGAATTCAATCTTTAGTTGATGGGCCTTTGGCATAAAATTTCAATGGCTCTAAAATCATTTTCATTTTTACTTTCATTTTCACTTTCACTTTCCTTTTTGACTTGGCTCTCTTCCATCTATTTCTGTTTTAATGAGATTTTGCCGCCACTGTTTACACGATTTGAATAAATCGCTCAGAGCCTGATTGCTATTAATGTGATTTTATTATTACGACAAATCTAAACAAGCTGATGGCCAAGACAGTCAGCAAGGCTGTGAACGCAAAGACACTGTTGCCGGGAATGTATCAGTCACACTGTTAAACTTTTAAAGTGGATATTGATCTGTATTTCAAAATGGTGCCTTGAAAAAACACCCGAACAAACAAAGGTGTTAAAACGAAAATGTACTACATGGCACTTTTTGTAAAAATGTCTTTAACAACCCAAAATGAAAACTGTTACGTCATTTTAGAATGGTTGAATTATAATTACTGAGGTAATTCAAAAGTTTTGCAATATTTTGGATGAATAAGTGAAAATAAGCAGCTACGAATCCTTTCATCAAGTATATGAAGGTGATAAACCACCCGTGGTGTAATGGTTATCGTCGTAGGAAGTGGACACGGCGACACGAGTTCAAATCCTGGACGAGACTGATTGCATTTCACATGGCACTAATACCATTGGGAAAGGCATGAATCGATTATTCTCCCTCTAGCTATGGGTAAATAGTAGGGCAGACTGTGTTCTTCAGCCTTGGTGAGGTAACTAGTCTAAGAGAAGGAAAAATCTGAATTCAAACCTGTTAAACTCAGCTTAAAAATTGACCTTGTGTCATACCCTGCCCGAGCCAAGGGGTTGGTAAATATGATAAACCACACGAGCCGGTTAAATGCTGAAATCACCTGATACTCTCCATGTGCTACTCACCAGATTTCCCTCTATAGCTATTTTCACGGCATCAGAATCCATGGTTTTAGGTCTACCTGATCTTGCCGAATCATCAAAGTTCTTGCAAGCTAAGCGAAATTTCATGTACCCTCTTGTTCTTTTAATGAGATCAAATATGATTTCATTTGTCACACATTGCTCTTTCACAGATCGAATAGTTAGGGATTTCAAAAGACTGTATGCTCCGGGATAGCGGAAATGAATCCTGGGAATTGTGAACCGAAAGAAAAAAATGTCTGGACGGCCAGAAAATACATTATGCGGAAGTTTTTCGACCCAAGTCAGAGTCATGGGAAGAGTCAAAAGAGAAGCGTGATAGGAGGCAGGTGGCCGTAAAGTTGGTGTCTTGTTGGGTGTTGTCGCCAAGACTTGTTCAAGATTGCTCGCAGCATTCTTGTGTAATTGCCGTCTAGCTTCTTCTCCAGCCGTTTTGTTAGAGTCCATGTAGTGCATCCATATAGCAGTATCGATACGACCGCTGCCTAGAAGAAACTGCGTTTCATTTTATAAGTTAGGTCTGATTTCCATATAATCGATAGCCTATTAATAGCTGTCCATGCTTTCGTTAACCTCGTGTCGATGTCCTTTTCGGTTGATGCGACGCTGCTTCCTAGGTACGTGAATTTGTCTACTAGTTTAAGAGGGATTCCGTCTAGAGTGGAGATGTCACCCGTTTGATTATAGCACATATATTCCGTTTTGTGTGCATTGACATAGAGGCCTATGCCTGCGTCTGCTCGTTCCAAACTATGCAGTAGTGTTTCGGTTTGGCTGGGTGTATTTGCCAGTATCGCTATGTCATCGGCGTAGTCGGCGTCGGTAATTGTTTTTGCGGGGTAGCTTCTACTACTTTTCTTCGTCAGCTCGAAGCCATTCTCTCTGATTTTGTCAATCGATGTTCTAAGTACATAGTCTAGACAAATGATAAAGAGGTATGGAGCTAGCGTCTTCCCTTGTAGTACTTCTGCTACAATGTCGAAGTATTCTGTGTCTCCATCTGGTGATCGTACTTTTACTTTGGTGTTTCTATAGAGAATCGTTATTGCTGCTACGGTTTTTTTTTAGGTATGCCGTATGCTAGTAGGATTTGCTCCATCTTTCCTCTGTGAATGGAATCGAAGGCCTTGGTAAAGTCGACACATTAATGTTGCTTGTAGGTGTTTTGCCCGTACACCTTCAATGATTCTCCGGATGGTTAATATTTGTGAGGTCGTGGATCTATTATTATAGATTTTTGAATAGTATTTCTTTCATTATATTTAGCCATTTTTCACATCTCGTTATTAATTGATCCCTCGGTAATAAATTCTAAAAGTTGAAACCTTTAATTTATAGCAGATCATTTCAATACTTGTCGAGAATATCAAATTCTTACAGTAAATAATAAAATATAGCCATAGAAAAATAATGGGTATTATTGCTATTATGTCTTTAGAACCGTTTTTTTTTTAAATGTGACGAATAAGTTTATGACATTCTTATCCAGAAATGTAAACTACTTCAAAATGGTTACCATTGGTGGTGTAATGGTTAGCGAGCTAATCTAGCAAACCTACGCGAGGGAGTCCGGG
Organism: Sepioteuthis lessoniana; assembly: GCA_963585895.1. NCBI lineage: Eukaryota > Metazoa > Mollusca > Cephalopoda > Myopsida > Loliginidae > Sepioteuthis > Sepioteuthis lessoniana. The sequence continues at coordinate 103,077 of CAUZXS010004283.1, forward strand.
TCTCATCGGGTGTCGCATTCATTCGACCTTTTGCCACATCGAGGCAAAAAATCAGCATCATCATCATCATGTCGCGCCAACATCAGGATAAGCTTCACAAATTACAACCCTTTTACAATATAAAAGAATGATTTTCATTTTGCACTTTTACGATTACTAATAATAAATAATATCTGTTAGCTTAATCGGAAAATAATGTCAAATCTAAAAATAAACTCTTATTCATGAATTCTAGAAGTAGAACAGCGTTTTAATCTGTCAAAATATGATCCCTGAACATCCAAGCAATTATTATATTGTTAACAAGGTTCTTTTCGCATTTACGATAAAGCAGTAATTGCTGTGTTTGCTTCTCGTTTGAATTGGGATTTTTTCTGCGCATAAACAAAGAATGCAGAAGATAGAGAAAATGATAGCTTTCTAATCTTTCACTCTAGACGATGTTAAATGCGAAAAGTCTCATATAAAAAAATAAAATTCTCTGACTTTACGCAATATCATCCAAGCAAGCTGTAGCGGGGCATTTTTTAATAGCAAAACTTATGACCAAACTTGAACTCATGTAAAAACTAAACGTATCACTTTTTTTTTTATGTTCATGATTAGAGGCTTATAACTTTCAAAATCAAATTCTGAAAGAAGTGATAGAAAAAAAAAAAACAAAAAAAAAAAACTTTAATCATAATGAATGTTTCTTTTTACAACTGCTATTAAAGGAATAGGTTTGGTTTCTTTGTTTTTAATGGCATATCAGCCCCTTTTAGGTTATTTAATGCCAAAGCCATTCTCCTAGAAGAACAGTAGCGGTACTATTTAACCCATAGCTGGGAAGATAAGGGGGTTCATACATTTCCCAAGGGTATTTGCCCAAAAGTGAATGTAATAGCGCGACTGGAGTACAAACTCGCGTACTACGATTCCGCAGTCCATCGCTTTAACCATTACGCCACGAGAATAGTGTAGAACAGAATTTAAACACTTTATAATAAAATGAAGATTATTTTCCTAACAACCCAATATTTTACGTTATATGCTTAGAGTAAAAGCTTTTTTAAAGAGAGGAAGACAATAATCCGCTACTAATAAGGATTCTTTTTGTCTAGAATCTCAAATTCAAATAATTTAACAAAAGATATTGCTTCTAGCCTTTTATCATAACTAACAATGATTTTTTTCAGAATTAAATTTAACTAATTTTCGAAAAGATAATTTGCCATCTTTTTTTGTAGCTATCATTTTTCATTTTATTTATTGCTCCTGAAAAATCTCTCTGATCGTTATTCGACGAGTACCATTCAATAAATAAGGTGAATTTTGTATAATGCGTTGGCAATAAGAAGCTCTATTTATAGTTGCAAAAGTAATGGGCCCTTTCATATCCCACAAGACTGTCAGCATGACCTTCTTTACTGGCTACTGTGTCTGGAACGATTTATTTACCAGAAAGACATTGTACGTTCCATTTCGGGTCTCTCAGAGTTGAAGTGACAAATCTAATTTCTCCGTATACTTGGAACATTCTTCTGTAAATTTCACGTTGTTTGTACTTATCAGCCATCAAAGTTTTGAAGAGAGACCTCTGTTCAAGCTTGGAGAATTCTTTTCATTTGTCACAATTTTGAATAGCCTGTAAACAAAAATTTTTGTGAGTTTAAAACAATTCTTATCATAAACAAATTTAAACAACATAGAGATAAAAGTTATGGAAACGAAATTCTTAAAAAAATATGTTATTCGTTTTTTTAAATGACTTTATTTATAGAGTGAGTATCGTAAAATCATTATTTGAAGGATTACAACATGTTTGGTTTGGTTTAATGGCATATCAACCTTTGTAGGTTATTTAATGTCAAATCTATATATATACATTTAAACAGTTCTATTTCGAACAAATCAGTTTAGCATAAGTACACAGTTTAGTTCTATTTGACCAATAGATAGGACCCTATCAGGTTCTACCACTCTGAACCAGGGCTGACCAGGCAATGGCAATGAAGGAGTTATCACTATTCCCCAAACCTCAAGAATTACTATAGCCTCACCATCAGATTGTTTAGTGTCATATACAAGACACTCGTTGGGTGGGTGTCTTACCTCTCTGCAGAGATACAGTTTGTGTATTGTACAGCTCCAGCTGACGAAGCAAATTTCAATGTGGAGAAAACTTTTTATGTTATTTTCCCTAAGTTGAAAGTGTTATTTCAGGAATGTTTATGTCTAAAAGAAAAGCTTCTTTTGGAATGTAAACAAGTTATTAGACAGTTCTTATGTGCCATTGCCATATACATGAATATGTGAAATGTACATGGGGTGTTTATACATATATAACATAGAACATAGGAATCTCGAAACACGAAAAACACTTACGACTTCTCAGTTCAGGTACGAAACTTTTTATTACCTTTGAATATAAAGGTTTTTCGACATAAGGAGAGAGAGAGGCACAATCTTTCTATTCTGGCATTTTCATCTGAACCCCCATCTCATCCGACACCTGCCCAAGGCCTCCGCGAGCAAGCGAAAGTCAACCCTTCTCGTTCGGTGTCTAGTCTCAACTCTACTAACTTTCTTCAAATTCCCAAAATCCTCCGCGCGCTTCTGGTGCGTGACGTCATTCGCACTTGCTGGCCCCGTTTCCCATCTCGGGCTATTGTGACATCTCTGAGTGACACGTCCGCTCCGCCTGTCCTCGCAGCGTAAACACCTGCGTTAATGTTGCACCTAAGTAACCCATGCGCAGAGCAGAAAGGTTCTCAGCCTAACTAAACCCAAAGGCATAGAACAAAATTCCTCGTTCATTATGTTACACAGATAATCGTCAACAAGTATTTGAGCATATCTAATTGGATAGAAAGATGCCCAACGCAAAAGTGAGAATTGAATCGCAGTTAGTTGGGGCTGTAAAATACCCTGATTGTATCTCTAAAAACGGGGAAAATCTCCAACGAGTCTCCTGAGTAGAATACTTAAAAAGCTGATGGCGAGGGTCTACTCCTGGAGTTTACTGAATCTGAAATGCCCCTTTATTTTTATGCATGCAATATGCACAGCCATCAGACGGAAATTTGAGAATAGATGTTTCTCTCTCTCTCTCTCTCTCTCTCTCTCTCTTTATATATATATATATATATATATATATATTCCTGTCAAATGTTATAGAAAAAAGGCTTGCATCATTCCGTCATTATCTTCTAAAAATCATACATGTGGCGAAATATGCAATGTGTATATATATATATATATATATATCATTTACATTTTTTAGACTATTGTCCTCATCTTACTCGCCATATTTATCACAACGTTTCGATCGTTATACATTCCGGCCTTCTTCAGGTGGTTGGAATGTCAAACCTAACCCTTTATTTCGCTTACCGTGGTAGACTGTTATAGTTCCACGAGCCACGTTTAATGAATGTCAGTTATCAGTTATCTCATGTCAATTTTCCCCTCTGAAAGTTGTCCACTGCCTTCACCGAGTATTGAACTCATACTCTTTGGGTATGTCACTGGATCTAACCACGCCATTTTTCACAGTACCATGTGTTTTTGATAGCGAGCGTATACTGGAGTTTACTGAATCTGAAATGCTCCTTTATTGCTATGCATACAATATATATATATATATATATATATATATATATATATATATATATATATATATATATATTCACCTTTTTGTCTAATGGCTGTGCACATTGCAGGGTATCTTCAGGTAATTGATTCAAGTACATATATAAATGATTTCTTTTGTTTTTATGCTTCGCTGGCATGATAGATCGAGCACATTTTATGAAAAAAAAAATTCTTTGCATTTTAAAAATTATTTTCCTGGTATATATATATATATATATATTGTGGACCAGTAAAGGGTCTGAAAGACAGACATTTCACCGCCGAGATGAATTTTCTCCCGGTGTTAATAGGAACAGGAAGAGTACATAGTAATCAAAAGGTTGGGTACCATAATGATATACAATATGCATATATATATATACAGGTTGATAGATAGATGCACATTGCATTTTTCAAAGCATGTATGCTTTTTAGAAGATAATGACGGTATGATGCAATGCCTTTTTCTATAACGTTTGACAAGAATTGTAGTATGTTGCAAGATCAATAATTGAATGAGAAATCCAAATCATACGTGCAAATAGTAGTTTCTCCTTTTTAAAATCTTGAACATTGATTGTTATTTCTCTTCTGGCTTCTGAGTCTACGCATGATTTGGTCGTTGTGGACACGAACAAAAATCAGCAATACACATATTGTGAGATAAACAAAATAGCTTGTATCCTTTAGTAGAGTTGGCGAAATTAGCAAACAGAACTTTGCGCAAGGAAGCAGAAGTCCTTTTTTGCATTTGCGTAATATATTTAGCGATATTTACTGTAAGGAATAGATTTACATGCTAATGCATGTGCATGTTGGTACATATAAACATGGCACTAAATGCATCTGTTGATGAGGCTAAAGTTCCGTAGATCTGAGAAAGATATATATATATATATATATATATAGAGAGAGAGAGAGTAATATACATCCATTGGAATTACTACCAGGTCCAATCTTATCCGGACAAGTAGTACCTTTTTAGGGTTTAGAGTTATGGATCAAATATTTCTGTTTAAAAATCGTTCGTATTTGAATGGACCATGTGCAAAAAAAAAAAATGAACTCTTTGAAACAACTATACTCAAAATGGAAACATGAACAAAGAACGAAAACGATTCGCTAACCTCTTAACATAAAATAACCCTAAACAGGTTGGCATATCGTTAAAATCAACGAATCCATCAGCACGTAGATGCGAGCGCATCTCTGTGAGTTAATAAAAGAAGAGGGGGTAGGGTATTTGTATGTATATGCAGGTGGGTGTAATCGATTCTGAATCTGTGACTGCAAGCATAGGTAGCACACACATACACACATACACACACAAATATATAAACATTAATCCACGGGTACCTCTGTTGCATGTATGTGTAATATAATGGTGCAGGAATTTCGTTTCAGGTGTTCACGCGCGCGCGGGGAGTATGCGTCATTCACAGATGTCAAAATAAAACCCCAGATAGGAAATGGCACTAGGGAGGTGAATGACCAAATGCCCGGAAGTGTGGGCTAAGGATTTTGAGATTTGGAAAAAGTCAGGGAGTTGAGTTCCTGTCTCAGAGGAAAAAGGTGGACTTTCAAAGCTGGGCGAGGCCAGACGAATTTGTGCTCTACGGGCGCCGCGCGTTGGTTGGGGTGAGAGCTGACGATGTGAAAGCAGTCAGCATAGAAAGATTGTGTCTCTCTCTCCTCATGTCGGAAAACCTTTTAACTCAAACGTAATAAAAAGTTTCGTACCTGAACCAATTTCGTAAAGTTTCATGTTTTTAGATTCTCAATGTCAATTTCAAACATAGCGTATATCTGACTATGTATGTATGTACACGAATCTGTTTATACTACTGTAGCGAGACAATAAACAGTTTTATCCCTAGATGAATGGACTTGTCTCTTTCGTACCTCGTGGATTTTAACATGACGACCCAAAAAGTCATGGGTGGGAGGGTTGTCTGAACTTTAAATTGTGTGTTCAATCGTCTCTCAAACCTATAGTGAGAGTTCTCTTCATAGTTTGTTTGTGTTTCATTACATATAAACCTTTGTATGATATTTAATGCCAAATCCATTTTTATACAAAAACAGTTCTATTTCAAACAAATCAGCTTAGCCTAAGTACAGAGTTTAGTTGTCAACACCATTCTATGTCAAGCGATTCAGTTCAGTCAAACAGTTCTAATTCAAACAATTCAGTTAAGATTAAGTTTAGTATTTGTTAACACACAGCTAAACGTCAAAACGTTTCTATTTAAAACAGTTCAGTTTAGCGTATATATAGTTTAAATGTCAAAAACAGTTCTATTTCAAAGAATACAGTTTACCATGAAAAGACAGTTCCATTTCAAGCAATTTACCATAGCATAAGTACCCAGTTTGAATGTAAAAACTGTTCTATTTCAAGCAATTCAGTTTAGCATAAATACACAGTGCAGTTCTATTTGGCAAATAGATTGAACCCCATCAGGTTTTACCATTCTGGGCTTGAGTGAACCTGGGAGCGATGGGAATGAAAGAGTACACTACAATCCCCAAAGCTCCAAGAACCTCACCATCAGATTGTTTAGTGTCATAACTAGGACATTCCTTTTCTTAAAAGTCTTCAGAGAAGCAGTCGGTGTGTTGTACAGTCATAGCCGACCGGGCAGATGGTCACTAAAAGACAAAAAACAAACTTTCAAATTAGCTACTTTAGTCAGACTCATAATAATGTAAGTGATATTACATAGTACTTTATGTTCTGCTGACAGGAAACCAACTCAGGTTTTGTTCTTTTCTCTGCACATGCATTTCAAGTAACACTTTTCCCCGTTTTGAAACCCTTTCAAATACTGCTTGTTCAAAGAATAAGTAAGTAAAGTTGGCGATCGTAGTCGAAGGCGAACAGAAGGCTCCATTTTCAATAGCTACTACACTGAGGGTGATATCCCTTTCCCTCGATTGTTCCACTATATCCTTGATACGTACCTTGTATTGCTGAGAATTAAACAAGAAGGTATCAAGTACCATTTATAAAGTCTTTTGTATGACCCCATCTGGGACTGAACCCAAGATTTTATCGTTTTAGACATTTCGCTGTATGCTAGGGCAGTTGAATACATCGGTAGGTTCCTATCTATGGGTAAAATAGAACTAAACTATGTACTTATGCTAAACTGATTTGCTTGAAATAGTATTGTTTTGACATTCAAACTGCGTACTTATGAAAAACTGAATTGTTTGGAATGGAAATGTTTTGTATGTTAAATGAATTGTTTGAATTGATACTGTTTGACTAAACTGAATGGCTTAAAATAGAAATATTTTTGAAGATTAAACTGCGTATATGTGCTCAAATGAATTGTTTATTAGTAAAACATGGTTTTTGCTTTTAATAATCTACAAAAGTTGATATGCCATAAAACCCAAACAAACAAGCAAACATCAAGCTAAAAAAAGCCAACCAAATCATAATCTTCAATTTGTCATGCTGGAACGGACTTGTTATATTCAAAATTCTAATTTGGTAATTATTAAATAAATTCTAATATTCAATATATTCTTACATGAGGTTGGGTTTCGTCTGTTTGGTTTGGGGTTTATGGCATATTAACTATTGTAGGTGCTAGGTGTAGTCGTTATCGTCGTAGGAATTGGACACGGCGACACGAGTTCAAATCCTGGACGAGACTGATTGCATTTCACATAGCACTAATACCCTTGGGGAAGGTATGAATCCAATTATTCTCCCTCCAGCTATGGGTAAATAGTAGGACAGACTAGGTTCTTCAGCCTTGGTTAGGCAACTAGTCTAGGAGAAGGAAAACTCTGAATTCAAACCTGTTAAACTCCGCTTAAAAATTGACCTTGTGTCATATCCTGCCCGAGCGGAGGGGTTGGTAAATAGTATATTAACTATTGTAGGTCATTTAATGCCAAATCTTTATATATGTATATTGTTGTATTCTGCTTAGTGAACACAAGTAGTGGTAATAATAAGACAAACCACGATATGTGAGGAAAAAATAGTTATATTTACCGGAAAGAGTATTTACAAGAGAGAGATTGTTAGTGATAAGAATATAGGAATAGTGATAGAGAAATGATATACTTCAACAATAGGAACAGCTCTTATGGTCTGACTCGTAGGCTTATTTTATTTCTTTATAAAAAATACAAAGAAGGCACAAGGCCTTAAGGTTTTGGGGGAGGGGAAGGGAGCGGTCTCGCTTTTCTATGTATTCTAAAGGGAGCCTAGTTAGCCACATTCGCCGATCCATTCAACAGTACAATATATAACCATTCATCCCTCATCATGTGCGCAGCAGACACCAAAATACCACATTTGCTCTATGATAAAAACTACTTAAAACTCGTAAGTGGTATATGATTTTTTTTTACAAAATATGATTTATGTACAATGAAGTGATGGGAATGGGAGAAAAAAACCCCGAAAAATATATATACAAGAAAGAAAACAAGGAAAAATTCCCAATTTGGTTTCCCTCCCATCCCCCCGTCTATAAAATTGGAGGCCGACTGTTTTCCGGGTCGAAAGAAACCGGAAACAAGCCGGACCTACCCTAGGTGGGGCGGGAATCCTAATCTACAGAGATAACAGGGCGCGGTATGGGTCGATAGAAGCAGATAATATGATTTTTTACATATGAATTTTCAAGATCTTCAATAAAAGCGGGCTGGGATTCGGGTTGAGGTACAAAAATAATAGGGAGGGGGAAGATCTTGAGAAACTAACGACTAGATGACGGGGACAATGACACACAACATACTGCTAACTAGGTTACAAGGGGGAAAAACAATTCTACTTACCAGGGATGGGGTCCCTAAGGACCCGTACCGTAGACGCCATGGGCCGGCAGAGGAGGAAAGGATGACTCCAACGTTGCCCCCTTTCGTACGACCAGGCTCGCTGCAGTCACCCACCTTTTGCTGAATGTTATGCGATCCAAGCGTTTTCTATCGCATCTGATTTTGACCCTCAGCTGATGCCGAAAATACAAAACCAGATCACGATGAGAAAAGCTTGCATCGTCATACAATCCCTTGTTTCGCGTCGTCCAAATCACCATTCGGGCTACAGCTAGGATCGCGAGAAACACCACACGCTTCTCACCATGAAACGGAGGAAGAACGTTGTCTACGACGTAACCAACGTCGAGCAGCACAAGCTTTTTGGGTTCGATGCGAGCCGTCCACTCCCCGACGTGATCCCAAAACGGGCGGACTCGCTCGCAGTAGTAGAAGGCGTGCTCAGCCGTTTCTTCCAACCCACTGCTGCAGCGAGGGCAATCAGGCATGTCTGCCAGGCCCGCTTTGTAGTTCAAGTCGCGAAGGGGCAACGCATTCCGTACAAGTCGCCAGGTGAGCGAGAACTCGGAGTTGTTCAAGAAGCTCGATCCTGGCGCCCAATTCCAGTGAGAGCGGATCTCCTCCGCCGTCCAGCCGTGCCGCTCGCTGAGTGGATCAGAAGCGGAACCCACCACTAGCTCCCGATACAGTTCCTTCCGAGGGCATGAAAGGTCACTGGACCCAAGAAGGTTACGAAGGGCCTTTCGGCACTCGAGGACAAACAGTGCTTCGCCCAAAGGCCTACGTCGACCGTCAGCCTTTGGGTCTGAGTTGAAGCGAGGAAAAGTCCGACTCGCCTTTCGTCTCCACACTGCGTCCCCCGTCAAGACACGGCCCAGATATGCAAGTCTTTCAGCAAGCCAGTGGCTCTCCAGATCAGGCATACCCAGACCCCCGTTGCGAGTACGTTGGATACAGACCTGCCTACGGACCATCGGCCTTGCACCTCCCCAGAGCAATCTGGAGAGGGATCGTTGCAGTGCCAACCGATGTGTCTTAGGCAGAGGAAGTACATCCAATCGGTAAAGGATCAAGGGGAAGACGTACGCGGCGCACGCCTCAGCCCTGCCCTTTAAGGACAACCTCCTTGAAAGCCAGATTCCCACCTGAGCATTCACCTTAGCATGTACCTCCGACCAATTTCGCTCCAGTTGGAGGTCGGGCCCAAACCACACCCCGAGGATGCGGATGGGTCCGCCACTCCAGCGGAAGGGCCCCGGAAGAGTATTGCTACCCCTCCAAGCACCGAGCCGCAAACCTTCGCTTTTGTCAAAATTGACCTTGGCCCCTGCAATCCGCTCATACTCGACAACCGCCTCTTTTACAGCCTCTATATCCTGGCGGCGGGATACAAAGACTGTGACGTCATCAGTGAACGCGGAAAACCTGGCCGCAAGGCGGCCAGCGAATGGGATACCGCGCAGTGCCGGACTTGTCCACTCATCCCTAAGCCTGCGCAGGAGGGGCTCCAACGCAAGGACATAGAGAAGAGGAGACAGAGGGCAGCCTTGCCGGACCGAACGCTCGATCGCGATCACCCCCGAACGCCTTCCGTTCACCTGCACCACTGCCTGAGGGTTGTGGTACATCATGCTAATCCATCTGCGGAACTCCGGTTTGAATCCGGCAGTCTCCAAAACAGACGCCAAGAACCGATGGTCAACCCTATCGAAGGCCTTGGGCTGATCTAAACTGATCAGCGCGGCTTCGGTGTCGTCTTTTATCCCCTCTAGGACCTCGCAAATCAAGTGCAGGTTATCCTGGATCGATCTTCCCTTCACAGCAAAGGTCTGTTCGGGGCCGATCAGATCGCTAATGACAAGCTGTAAACGATTCGCCAAGACCCGGGCCAAAATCTTTAACTCTGTGTTAAGCAGAGTTATGGGCCTGTAATCATCTAAACCCTCCCAAACATGCCTGCCACCTTTCTTCAGCAATGTGATCACGCCCTTGGTAACGCTAACAGGGATGGCTCCCTGGGCGAACCAATGGTTGAACATATCCGTCAGAATAGGTACAAACATGTGCGACATCCTCAAGTACACTTCGTAGGGCAAACCATCTAGTCCCGGCGACTTGTTGAGGCCGACCTGCTTCAACGCGTCACGGACTTCGCATTCAGTAACCACACCCTCGCAGCTAGCCGATAGCTACGAAACTCCCGGAGCGGGAGATCAGTGCAGCGGGCAAAGCGATCCCGAAAGTGCGCCCGAAAGGCGTCACGTATCTCACGACCCGATCGCAGCAGACGCCCGTCCGGGGTCTTGACAGATGCGATGTACCGATCAGGGAACCTTCGCACTTCTTCACGCGCAGTCGCGTTCGATTTCACAGCTTCGTTGAGAACTCTTTTTAGCCTAGATCTAACTACTGATCCCTTGTAGCGCTCGCTACTCTCATGCTCAAGGTCCCTCCTAGCTAGCTCTACACCTAGGGAGTCCCCCCAGCCACCGCCCGGGAGAGTCTATCATCTATAGATTTCGCCTCCGCGGTCCTATCTAAGTTGAGCTGTCGACCGTATTTGGTGGCGAAATCTCTAATCCTATGCTTAAGAGAAACCCACCACCTATTCCCGGTAACCGCCCCCACTAACGCCCGCTGAATTAGGGATTCTAGCCGATCCCGGAAGTCCCGTATCTCCAGTAAGGAGGTATTGAACTTCCTGTAGCCGGCTAGACTAGGCCTATTTGCTAACCGCAGACTGACTCTAATGAGTTTATGGTCAGTCCACGCTATCAAGTGGAACGTGGGACAACTAACAAAATCAATGTCAGCTCTTCTCACTCACACTCTGTCCAAGTAGGAACCTACTTTGGCAGAGGGCGATCTATCTAGCCACGTCCACATCTCCCGCCCTGGGTGATCCAGACGAAACCTGTCGACGAGACTGTGACGAGTCACGAAGCCGGCAAGGCTGCTTTCACACCTTCCCAATCTGTTAGCTCCCCGCCCGACCTTATCTATCTTGGGATCAAGGATCGCATTCCAATCACCCATTAAGACTAGCCGCTTCGTATCGTCCAGGAACGGCGCCAACCGACGAAAAAAGGAAACCCTCTCCGCAGCGATATTGGACGCATAAACCGCAACTAGACGAAACTTGAAACTTTTCACGGCAACATCGGCCACAACCAACCGGCCCCCGTCACCTGCAAAAACAACGTCAAAATCAGCATCAAGGCTGCGTCCAACTAGCAAAGAGACCCCAGCGCTGGTGCGGCTGCCGTATGCTGAGAAAACGTTAAAATCGCTTTCCAGCACCCGACAGTCGGCACTGCAAGAGAAGTGAGTCTCCTGCACTGCAGCAACATACTCGGAGGTTCTTGAGTTCAGCAAGCAAGCGCGTACACTTGCTTGAATCCCTCAGTCCCCTCACATTGAAACTGGCAAGGTTTAGAGCCATCAATCCGACTTACCTTACTCAGTGTCGACTACGGGCCGGAAATCCTTTGGGGTGAGGATGCCGACGGCCTGACGCAGGGAACCGGTACAAAGTTCAGGAGTAACTCGACCGCTCCTGGAAATTCCACCGACATCATAAGGAAACCGCAACTTTAGGGACCTATAGAATGTGGGATGAACATAAATCGGGACCCTGCCCGTACATTTGGAAGATATTTCATTTAATGAGTCGTGCCCCATTTCCGCCAGCCTCATGTCCGCTCGACTGGCTTCCTCAATAAATTGCCAGAGCTCCTTAGTTCGGCCGCCAGCCGAACGGACAAAGGTGGTCACCATGGCTGCACCCTCAAAAAGATATGGATTTGTTATTTCTTTTTGGTCAATTTTTTCAAAGTCTCTAAGTGGTTTCAGAAGAGTTTTGATCTGCCGATCTAGTGATGGCGACTCCAGAATGTCCTGACAAAAATAAAATGAATTTAAAGCTTGTTGGACCTCTCTGTACGTTACTAGATGCCAAATCCATTTTTATACATAAGAACAGTTCTATTTCAAACAGTTCAGTTTAGCATAATTATACAGTTTAGTTCTATTCGACCCTTAGATAGAACCCTATCAGGTACTACCACTCGAGCGCTGAGTGGACTTGGAAGAAATGGTAATGAAGGGGTACTCCTCAATATCCTAACCTCTATTGTTACTGGGGCCTCACCATCAGATTGATTTGTGTCATAATCAGGAATCTTTTTAGGGGAGTCTTATCCCTCGGCTGAGATGCTGTATGGGTAGTCTACTGCCCCAGTTGATTGGGCTAATAATAAAGTTAAAAGTACGTATAGTTTACACCTACTCTGAAATTATATTATCGAGTACTCTTTTTATAAAAACATTTAATTAGATGCTATCTATCTATCTATCTATCTATCTATATATATATATATATATATGCGTCTGAGTGTGTGTGAGAGAGTGTGTGTATGTATGTGTGTGTGAGAGTGTGTGTGCGTGTGTGAGAGAGAGAAAGAGAGTGTGTGTGTGTGTGCGTGTGTCTGTGATAAAGAAAGAGAGATAGTGTGTGTGTGTGAGAGAGAGAGAGAGTGTGTGTGTGTGAGAGAGAGAAAGAGAGTGAGTGAGTGTGTGTGTGCGTGTGTGAAAGAGAGGGAGAGAGAGAGGGAGTGTGTGTGTGTCAGAGAGAGAGAGAGAGTGACAGAGAGAAAGAGTGAGAGTGTGTGTGTGTGTCTGAGAGAGATATAGAGGGAGAGAAAGAGAGAGAGAGTATTTGTGTGAGAGCATTTTTGTCAGGGTTAATACATTTTGTGGTTCATGCCACTGAATCATTCTGCATATTATGAATAGGAGAAATATTTTAACTGTCAAGTCAAGAATAATTTGCGTAAAGTTTTAGGCAGCGCCAAGTTATTTCAGCTACCCTGAAAAATGCCATGAAAAAGAATAACTTGACATGGCAGAGCAAAGGAATTATAGGCAATATGAAATATCCATCGATGTTAATATTAATAAATATAATTAATCACAAACTTAAATTGCAGATAAACGTAGATCAGAACTTAGTTAGACAAGCCATTTATTTCTTTCTTCGTCGGTACGATTCGACCTCCCGTCACTGTAAAATCTAACATTTACTTTCGAGAAAGAAAAACTTATTATTGTTTTCTGTCCATATACGTTACTCGACCAGAGCTTCTTAATTCAATGTCTTATTGCTTAACACGAGCGAGTATTTCTGGTTGATATAAGTTTAAGCTGGGCGGGAGCTTTAAACGAATACTTCATTGGCTTTTGATTGATTCTGGAAAAAAACAGCATTTACAACACTATTTTGCTAGAGCAATCTTTATTCTTTATTCAGTCAAACTCAGTGAAAGACATTTTTAAATTCGGTTACCAGATGATGACAGAATTTGAGCGATTTTGACTGAAGCTGCTTTATTATAAGATAAGAAAGACTCTTTGAAGGCCCATGTTTAACAAGATTATTATTTTCATCATCATTGATTTAACTGAACTCATTCTCTCTGTCTCTGTCTGTACCGATCGATAATTGCTTGACGCCAGTCAGTGTCGGCGCAGGGCGGAGGACTGTAATATTTTCCTGGTCAGCCAATATTCATGTATATATAGGAATAAAAACTTTTCCCGGTCAGCCATCATTCATGTGTCTTTTCGGGACAGAGCTAAGGAATGTAAACTTTTTCTGGTCAGCCAACATTTATATGTCCATTCGGCACAGTGCTGACGAATGTAAGTGTTTGCTGGTCAGCCATCATTTATGTGTCCCTTCTGCTCTGAGCTTAGAAATCTAAGCTTTTGCTGGTTATCCAGGATTTATTTGACCATTCGGCGCAGTGCTGACGAATCTAAGCTTTTGCTAGTAAGTCAGCTTTTGCTAGTAAGACGTCCATATTGCACAGAGCTTTGGAGTGTAAACTTTTTTCTGGCCCGCTAACATTCATTTGTCCTTTCAGCACATAGATGAGGCAAGTAAACTTTTGCTGGTCAGACAATATTCATGTGTCCATTCAGCACAGTGTTGAGGAATCTAAGCTTTTGATGGTCTTCCAACATTTATGTGTCCATATTGTACTGAGCTTAGGAGTGTAAACTTTTTTCTGGCCCGCTAACATTCATTTGTCCTTTCAGCACATAGATGAGGCAAGTAAACTTTTGCTGGTCAGACAATATTTATGTGTCCATTCAGCACAGTGTTTCTGCTGGTCAGCCAACATTTATGTTTTAATTTGGCACAGAGATATGCAATGCAAGCTTTTTGTTAGTCTGCCAAAATTAATGAGACCTTCTAGCAATGAGCTGAGGAATATAAGCATTCACTGCCCAGACGTTATTTATGTGTCCATATGTTCGAGTAGATAATAAAACCTCACTTTTGTGTTCTTTCTTACTTTGACAACATTCCTTACTCTTTTTGTTAGGATGGCTTTTGCAGTCGGAAGAAAGTAGAGGTATGACTACTGTTTTGTGGGATGCTGCTTCTAGTTTTTTTTTCAGAAGAACAAGCTGCACACTTGCTTTGTTCACATCAAATAAAAAAAAAGGTATTCTAAGAATGGCTGAAAAATAACTTGGTTGATTAATTAATAATACAAGTTATTCTATTTATTTGGTAAAATTGTAAGTTTACAAAAACACTTTGGGTGTAAGTGTAGTTTATTGCAAAGGTCATATTCTTGCACATGCCCAAGGAATTGACGTTTGCAGATTGTTGAGTTACGTTGATCGATGGGGTGACTCAGTTTGACACCTCACGTCAAACTAGTTCTAGTCAGGATGTTGAGCTAAACAAATCAAGTGTTTGTCATCTGGGTAAGAAATATAAGTTTATGGTCATATCATGCAATAATAGATTATATAAGAAAATATAATTTTGAATTCAAGAAATCGGCCGTTGCAACGGCAGTTGGGATTTAAAACCCAAAGCGTCAACCTTAGTAAGACGTTGGTCTGGTCGGTGTTGGGTTTGATATCTCTGTGTAGCGATAAGTGCGATTCATTCATTGATCCTTACAACTTTTCCTCTTTCCCTCGTGTTTACAGCAGACAGCTAGGATTGGAGACAGTTTCGAAATAAAAAGACTTGTTTGTATCTGATTAACAGAGTAGCCTGCTGTTGCTATTTTTGAATTTTGAACTTTCAAGATGTTATTATAACATCACACTGCTGGAGAAGGTACTGTTTATCTCATGGGCAACGGTCTTCTATACATACGCAGCAAACTTTAAATTTTTCTTGCTATGGACAGCGATCGATCTTATGGAGACATTCTTGTAATCTTGATGTTTCTTCGTTTGATTAAAATCTTTCAAACACTTATCAAACCAACGTCCCAAATTTTTTACTAGTTCTTCTGTCACAGGGGGATTCTGTTACCTATTTCCTTAAAATTTATATTTGATTCACTTTTCATTCCCTTAGAGAGAGACTTTCCAACTTTTGGGGTTTGTATTTGATCCAACACCATCTGGATTAGTATGTTCTGAGTAGTAGATTCTTTGGATGAGAGGACTGTACTGTGTAGGAGGTTATATTGTGTTTTGATGTTTAATTTACATTTTGTGGTGGTATATTTAATTTGTTTTTATATGTGGTTGCGTGTTCTCACAAATCAGAAGTTCGCCATTTATAGCGATGGGATATAATTATTATTATTCTTATTGGTTTTTAGGTTTAAGGTTTAAGTTGGTTTTACGTTGGTTGAGTTGGTATTTCGTTGGTTGCATTGGTATTTCGTTGGTAGTTATCCGCTCGCTAAATTTTGATGGAAAATAAAGGTGGTGGAGAAGAACGAAGACGTTGTTAGGTTTTAAATGAAGATTTTCATAGCAGCATGAAGTAAGGGGTTTACGCTCGTATGCTGCAAGGCTCGTATAAAGAAATGAAGATAAGTTGTTAGAGTGTATCATCTAATTTGTTTTTAACTAGGATCCCCTGGTTTAAAAGAATAGACCGAGAGGATCCATAAACTAGATGGCTCTTCTCATAGTGTATGATGCTGCTACTCTATTCAGGAACAGACGTTAAGACGTCCGTTCCCGTTGAGGATTTCTGACCGAGAGAGAGATTCGCGGGCTTTCTTCAATTTTTAGTGCTGCTAGGAAATATGGTTCGGGCTGAATCGGACAATTTATCCTGATTGGGTGAAAATGTTAGGCGACTCTAACTAATTGAATTACACGCCAAAGAAAAAATACAATTTTCTTTCTGCTACAAGTGTCATTCATGAACGCCTTTTCTGGTGGCATTGGAAACCCTCGGCCAAGCTCAACAGTATAAGCACTGTTCTCTATCGCTTTTAGACACTGGTTACTAGAACGAAAAGTATTGGTGACACTCAAAATTTCATTGCAATTCCCACTTCAAACCTGTTCTAATTAATAATAGTCTTTTGTGTATCCAGACTAACCAAGAAACTTATATTTATAAGCACTAAGCGTGCTCTTGCTATTATGTAGAGGACTTTCCTTGAGAGATGAGCGATATGGATGGATTGTGTGTGTGTGTGAGTGTGTGTGTGTGTGTGAGAGAGAGAGAGAGAATGAGCGAGAGAGAGAGAGAGAGAGTTAACCATATTTACCCAACCCCTCCGCTCGGGCAGGATATGACACAAGGTCAATTTTTAAGCGGAGTTTAACTGGTTTGAATTTAGAGTTTTCCTTCTACTAGACTAGTTGCCTCACCAAGGCTGAAGAATCTAGTCTGCCCTGCTATTTACCCATAGCTGGATGTAGAATAATCGGATTCATACCTTTCCCAAGGGAATTAGTGCTATGTGAAACGCAATCAGTCTCATCCAGAATTTGAACGCGTGTCGCCGTGTCCATTTCCTACGACGATAACCATTAAGGAACTAGTGATGTTGGAATGCTTTGATGTTGATGAATAATCTTAGATTGAAGATAATATTTCTAATTTAGGTATATTTTCGCACAACTTCTCTCAGAATTTTATCAATTCTTCACAAGACAATGCTAGCATTCTGGGAGATTCGAAAATCTTGGAATAATTATCTGATGGTCAAGGATTCCTTTTAAATATTTAACATTGGTAACGATAAGTAAGCAAAGTTGGCGACCTCAGTCGAGGCTGACCCGAAGGATCCCTTTTCAATTGCTACTACACCGAGGTGTAAAGGAGGGCGCTATTCCATTCCCAGAATTGATCCACTTTACCCTTGATCCTCACCTAATAATGCTGAGTGCTAAGCAAGGCGGCATCTAGTACCATTTTTTGAGTTTTTGGTATGACTCGACCGGGGATTAAAACCTGGTCTCCCGGATCTTTGGTGAACACTCAACTCATTAGGCCAATGGTAACGATAGTTCATCCTAAAATCCCGAGAAAATGCAACAAACGAGATTCCACTTCGAGATTATAACAGAACCTGTAGATCTCTCTTGAAATGTTCGCCTAATCTGTCAGAAAACCTTCATTTGAGGGTTTTATTCCTCAATATCTTATTGACCTTTTTCAATATATTTACTTTTAGTTGTTGAAAGGTTCTCAACTTGACTCAGAGGCCAATAATATTATTTAAAAAATGTACACATATTTACCCAACCCCTCTGGAGAAACAATATAAGACACAAGGTCAAATTTGAAGCAGAATTAAAAAAAATTGAAGCAGAATTTTTCCTTCTTCTAAATGGGTTTCCAAGGTTGAAAAGTCCAGTCTTCCCATATTTAGCGGGAGAAAAATTGGAAAATCTTTCTAAGAGTATTAATGCTCTGTGAAAAGAAAAGAACCTCATCTAAGATTTGAACTCGGAACTCCCTGACAATGTCCCACGACGATTATCATTGCACTATCAGCACCTCGTTTAAAAATATATTGACATTCTATACACATTTTTAAGCGTTATAGAAACATTGGTGTCCGTGGTGTAATTGTTATAGTCGTAGGAAATGAACACGGCAACACAAGTTCAAATCCTGGACGAGACTGACTGCATTTCACATAGCACTAATACCCTTGGGAAAGGTATGAATCCAATTATTCTCCCCCCAGCTATGGGTAAATAGTAGGACAGACTAGGTTCTTCAGCTTTGGTTAGGCAACTAGTCTAGGAGAAGGAAAACTCTGAATTCAAACCTGTTAAACTCCGCTTAAAAATTGACCATGTGTCATATCCTGCCCGAGCGGAGGGGTTGGTAAATAGGATAGAAACATTTTAAACGATGATTGAACTATTTTAAATTATGGGACGAACATGTGTGATAGAATAAACCATTCATTATTTATTCTTTCTCTTCCTACGTTAAGTATGAAATTTTAATTAACCCTATCATATGCGAATCTATACCTTAATATTTTTCCTTCCAGGAAGACTCATTTGGCCTTTTATAAGTATCTATTAATGAAAAAGAAATATGATAGAAGTAAAACTTAGTTGTGAATTAATTTTTATTTATTGAGGCCCTTTTGTCCTCATCTTGGTAGTTTTTGTGTTGTTTCTTCTTTCACTACGTTTCGGCCAAATTTCACCTCTGGCCTTCTTCAGGTAATTTACTGCAACCTCGGATAGGAATGCTGAGTCTTGTAACCGTATCCCCAGTAATTACTGCCGTCCATAGTTGTTGTCTATTGCACCACGTTTTTGACAGAGTAAACCTCTGGCCGGCTTGGGTAGGATTTGAAAACGCTATCTTCTGACAATGCTCACCTGGAACCGTAGGGACTCAACGCATCTATCCGCTGCGCCACGGGCAATAAATAAAAATTAATTCTCAGATTAAGAAGCCTGATCTCAAAATGATTCCAATTAAAGAATAAAACTTAGTTGTTCTTCTTTGAGCTCTTTGCTCTGTCAGCTGGGACTGCTTCTCTGCAAATGGGTAAGACTTCCCCAACGAATATCCCGATATTTTACAGAACAATCTAACGTTAAGGCTGCCGTAATGCTGGAGTTTGAATTGATCTAAAACAGGGCTTCTAAATCTTTATATCTTGATACCCCTCTTGAAACCAAATATAATTTCTATTTGCCCACAAATAAATGAAGGCCCAGTCGGCTGAGGCTGTAGAATACACCGACTGTATCTCTGAGTATCCTGGATATGATATGAAACTATCTGATGGTGAGGTTCCAGTAATGCTGGAACCTTCGGGAATGCAGAGTAGCCCTTTATTCACCCACAAATAAGTGATGGCTCAGTCGGCTAAGGCTGTAGAATACACCGACTGTATCTCTGAGTATCCTGAATATGATACGAAACTATCTGATGGTGAGGTTCCAGTAATGCTGGGACCTTCGGGTATGCAGAGTACCCCTTTATTGACATCACTGCTAGATCAACACTGGCCTGGAGTGGTATCACCTGAAAGGTTCCTATCTATGGGTCAAATAGAACTAAACTGCGTACTTATGCTAAGCCGAATTTCTTGAAATAGAACTGTTTTTATATTACCGCCGCGTACTTATACTAAACTGAATTATTTGAAATGAAACTGTGTTGTATGATAAAATGGATTATATAAATAGAATTGTTTTATTATTCGAAATAAAACTGTTTTGATATTTAACTGTGTGTAAACAAAAACTATACTTATAAGCTGAATTGTTAAAATCAGAACTGTTTGACTAAACTGAATTGCTTGAAGGGGAAATGTCTTTGACAATTAAACTGTGTACTTATGCTAAACTGAATGGTCTCAAATAGAACTCTTTATTTCTATAAGAATTGATTTAGCGTTAAATAACCTATAGATGATGATAGGCCATAAAATCCAAACAAAAAACATCTTTGAGAGCCTAACTATTAGTTGGTTGGAGGTTATTTAATGCCAAATCTAATTTTAAACAAATAATCAGTTCTACATTAAACAATTCACTTAAGCATTAGTATACAGTTTACTCCTCAAAAACCTTTCTATTTTAAGCTATTCAGTATATTCAAATAGTTCTAGTTCTGCTAATTCGGTTTAGTATAAACAGATTTTGTTTACACAGAGTCAAAACAGTTCCACGTAAAACAATTCAGTTTAGCATAAGCACGCAGTTTAAATGTAAGCACAGTTTAATTGTCTCAAACATTTCTATTTATATCTATTCAGTTTAGTCAAACAGTTCTAATTCAAACAATTCAGTTTAGCATAAGTTTTCAGCTAGTTCTATTTAACCCATACATAGTGCCCTATCAGGTACTACCATTCTGAGCCAGAGCGGACAGGGAGCAATGACAATGAATGGGTGCTCCGCATTCCCCAAAACCCCAGCATCACTGGAACCCCATCATGAGACTTTTTAGTGTCATATCCAGGAATCTCATTGGGGGTCTTACCCCTCTGCAGAGGTGCAGTCGGTGTATTCTACAGCCCCAGCCAACTGGGCGGGCATAAATAGCAATGATCTTAAATATTCCTGATACTGATTTTACTATTTTCAAACAATATTCTTTATCATATTTACCCAACCCCTTCCGCTCGGGCAGGATATGACACAAGGTCAATTTTTTAAGCGGAGTTTAACCGGTTTGAATTCAGAGTTTTCCTTCTCCTAGACTAGTTGCCTCACCAAGGCTGAAGAACAATATTCTTTATCGAAGTCCTTCTAACTTTCCCGATGACAGTTAATAGATTTCCTTTTGTAGATTAAACATTCTCCGGAACCACTTTAAAAAAAAAATTATCTTTTTTTTATCCTGATGTTGCATATCCATGCGATGTGCGGAATGGGTGTAATGGACATCGAATGTAATATATAGAAAACTTAGAACATTGGAATCTCGAAATTCGAAAACTCGTAACGACTTCTTGTTCAGGTACGAAACCTTTTTATTAACTTTGAGTTAAAGGTTTCGACATAAGGAGGACAGATACAATCTTCTATGCTGTCTTATTCATTTGGCCGCCGTCTCGAGCGTCCCCCATAGGGCGCAAGTTCGCCTCGCGTCTGCGTGCTCCAAAAGTCGATCCTCCTCGTTTGGCGTCTCGTATTCAATTCCCGAACTTTCTTCAAATTTTTCACAAACCTCCGCGCGCTTCCGGTGCGTGACGTCATTCGCACTCCGTCAACCGTTTTGTCTCGGACTATTGTGACATCTCTGAGTGACACGTCCGACCGCGCGCGCGTTAACACGTACATCAAGTTTGCACCGAACTAACTCATGTGCTGAGCCGAACGGTTCTCAGCCTAACTAAACCCAAAGGCATGAAACAAAATCCCTTGGAAATTTCGTTACACTTACTTCTGTCTGACTACGACATTAATTTTACAGAAAACCTTCATTCTTCTTTGCTCTGTGGTAATAATCACTATCGGCCTGAAAAATAAGTTTTCCTCGTCATTGTGTTAATCATTAGTATTTTTGGTTTGCTTTTGTTTTGGTTTAGTTTGCTTTCATTTTATAGCATATCAACGATTGTTGATTATTTAATGCCAAATCCTGTTTATATATATATATATATATATATATATATATATATATATATATATATATATATATATATATATATATATATATATATATCAAGAGTGTGACTTTTTAACTGCCGGCACAGAGAGGGGTGATTTATTGAAATATAAATTGACTCTAGAATTTTGAAATGGTATTTATCTCTTGCCCTGTGCAGGACAGAAAAACATTCCTTATATTTCAATGAATCGCCCCGCTCTGTGCAGGCAGTTAAACAGTCAACTCTTGATATATTTGGGGAACTTCTGGATACAGGGGTTACTTAAATTTTCTTTTCCCTCTATCTGGCCATTCTACTTATATATATATATATATATAGTTTTAAAACGCATTTTGTAAATACACACAGTTAAATTTCTAAGAATTTCATAGAGCCTACGTTCAAGTAAAATAGTTCCAAGTATTTCAATGTATCACTAACAATTCAATTAAACATCATATATTTATTTACACACCATTAAATGATCTAACATTTCTCT
The DNA here is from genome assembly GCA_963585895.1 of Sepioteuthis lessoniana. Lineage (NCBI taxonomy): Eukaryota > Metazoa > Mollusca > Cephalopoda > Myopsida > Loliginidae > Sepioteuthis > Sepioteuthis lessoniana. The sequence goes on from CAUZXS010004283.1 coordinate 125,364, forward strand.
TTCTAACAATTCAATTTATCGTAAGTCATTTGTTTACAAACTTCTGTTTTCTTTTTTCTAAGTAATTTGTTGATCTTATCTGCGAACGAAAATATCTGTCATTCTATTCACAGGCAATAAATTACATTTTCGGCGTCATCTTTATTTTTCTCCTCCTGTGAAACCACATTGTTGATGTTATCTTGCAACCACATTGATTCAACTAAGTTCATTCCCGTCACTCTGTCGCTCGCTAAACTAGTATATCACACTTCTACAATGTGGCAGTCCAACAAAATCTGTGTTGTTGTAGAAACTAGAAAATATATTCATTACAACGATGTGGCTGTCCAAAAAAATCTGTGTTGTTTGAGAAACTAGAAAATATATTCATTACAACGATGTCACCGTCCAACAAAATCTGTGTTGTTAGGGAAGCTAAAAAATATATTTATTACAACGATGTGGCACTTCAACAAAATCTGTGTTGTTGGAGAAACTAGAAAATATATTTAATACAGCGATGTGACCGTCCAACAAATTTGTGTTGTTGGACGGTCACATCGTTGTATTAAATATATTTTCTAGTTTCTCCAACAACACAGATTTTGTTGGAGTGCCACATCGTTGTAATAAATATATTACTAGAAGCTAGAAAATATATTTATTACAACGATTTGGCAGTCCAACAAAATCTATGTTGTTGGAGAAACAAGAAAATATATTTATTATAACGTTGTGACCGTCCAACAAAATCTGTGTTGTTGGAGAAACTAGAAAATCTACTTATTAAAACGATGTGACCGTCCAACAAAATCTTTGTTGGAGAAACTAGAAAATATATTTATTATAACGATGTGACCGTCCAACAAAATCTTTGTTGGAGAAACTAGAAAATATATTTATTACAACAATGTGGCAGTCAAACAACATTTGTGTTGTTAAGGAAGCTAGAAAATATATTTGATACAACGATGTGACCGTCAAACAAAATCTGCGTTGGAAAAGCTAGAAAATATATTTATTTCAACGATGTGGCAGTCAAACAACATTTGTGTTGTTGGAGAAACTAGAAAATATATTTATTACAATGATGTGACCGTCCAACAAAATCAGTATTGCTGGATAAGCTAGAAAATATATTTATTACAACAATGTGGCAGTCAAACAACATTTGTGTTGTTAAGGAAGCTAGAAAATATATTTGATACAACGATGTGGCAGTCCAACAAAATATGTGTTTTTGGAGAAACTAGAAAATATATTTAGTACAACGATGTGACCGTCCAACAAAATTTGTGTTGTTGGAGAAACAAGAAAATATATTTAATACAACGATGTGACCGTCCAACAAAATTTGTGTTGTTGGAGAAACAAGAAAATATATTTAATACAACGATGTGACCGTCCAACAAATATGTGTTGTTAGGGAAGCTAGAAAATATATTTAATACAACGATGTGAGATTCAAACGACGGGGCAAATGGATAATGTTGCAGTCTAAACCTTGTGAAATAATAAAAGCCACAAAAAGAGAGGTTTATATTGTGAACTCCTCTTAAAGAACAATGATTCTTTAAGAAATGAGGCAATGTCTTTCCTGAGATTTATAACAGAAATTTCGAACGGAAAAATTATGTCAGTTTTTCTTTTACACGGGAAGCACTAAAAATCATGTTGGTACTAAAAACTGATTTTTGAAAATGGTGTTGAAAAAGAAATTTGGTCTCAGGAGAAGAAAACAGGAAAAAATATAGCGTGTTTTCAAGAACATTAAGTCATTTCCCAGGAAATCAAGGCAATTTTTAACACAGAGTTCAGTTTGGCCAGCTCAGACTGCCTATGTTGTCGAAAACTAGAGTTTTATTTTATTTTATTTCTGACGAGAGATTTTATGACTCTGAAATCTGTCACTTGTTTAATTTCCACAGCCGGTGTTTGGTGTAACATGCTCCCTTAGAATATTTTCCCGTTCGGCGTATTTCTTGTTTGAAAATTCGGCTAACTCATTCTATTCTTCTTCTTCTTCTTCTTCTTCTTCTTCTTCTTCTTCTTTTCACCTGCATAGGAGAATTCTGTTGGAAATATTTTTACACCTAATATACATTATTCCTGTTATAAAGACCAGCATTTACCGGTAAAGAAATGAATATGGATA